>JAPYZL010127524.1:0-37632 GCA_030522825.1 Platygaster orseoliae
TGTGCGTCGGGAGCAATCGGGAGTTGTCGATAGTTGTCAGGATGAGTGATGATTGGTGGTCAGTTGATCGCGAATTTGGAAGTTTTTTTTTCAACAAAAGTATACGCGATCGATAGAGTAATGGTTAGGTAGATAGGCTAGTAATTATAAGGTTGCAGGTTCAACTCCTAGTAAGATCAATTAGTTAGATAACCTGGTTTGCATTTTAATGCAATATAGTAAATTCACCTAGAGAGAGTATGTAAATCTACAATAAAAAAAATTTTTCATCGTAGTTTTAATTTTATAAATTTTTTGGGGTCTGATTCGGTTGCTGCAATGATTTCCATTTCAGTCGTCATTGGAGTCGTCTGCCGAACCGACGTCATTTGAGTCGTCAGCCGACACCAGCAACGACTTAAATGACGAGTCGGAAAGTGACCGATGACGAGTCTCGTCACATCGTTTGTAGGGGTGCGTGAGCTTCCTTCCAATATTTTTTTTTAAACAATTACAAGTGGTCTTATTACGATATTCAATACTTTTTTATCTAAATGTCTACACGGAGAGAAAACTTGATGGAAATTTTACTTTTTTCAAAGTAAATCGCTTTTATTTGCAAAAAACACGAATTTTTACTGTAGGATTTCATTGTTTACATTTTAATATATAAGGTTTACTTTGGAAAAAAGTTAAATCTCTTAAATTAAGAGATTTTAAGAGATTTGACTTTTTTCCAAAGTAAACCTTATATATTAAAATGTAAATAATAGAATCCTACAGTAAAAATTCGTTTTTTTTTTGCAAATAAAAGCGGTTTACTTTGAAAAAAGTAAAATTTCCATCAAGTTTTCTCTCCGTGTACTTCAATTTTGTTTACTTCAGGAATGAATATTCTCATTTTTTTTTAATTTTTGAATTAAGGATCAAATTATACAATTAACTTGAAAACTCGATCTTTAAAATTTGAGCCATCGTTGTTTATTCGATTTTCAAAGTATTCAATTTGTATCTTTTGATTATAAATTCAAAACATGAATAAATTTTTAAACTGTTAAGAGAAATTTGAGATGTTTGACCTTTTGGAGGTAAGTCGATATTTTTTATTATATATTACTTAATTTTTGTTCATGATTTCAACATCAAGAATGAAGAAAATTTGGATAAGGAATTATAATAATGCATTTGTTCATGTATTATTATTCATAATAGCTCAAATTGAGTATAAAAACCATATTATCCATAGATAATTTTAAACTGAATTTTCAGGATTTGAATTATCGCGCTAAAAGCAAGGGCTCCGATTGGAGCCGCCATTTTTCAGCCCCGATTGAAGTCCACCAATGAGAGATATACTTCATAATGGCCAGTCTCTCTTCTTACAGGGTCTCTAGTTTTTAACATTTTCATCTGCAAATTGCGAACACTGACTGTAAAAGAAATTGAAATCCAAGAAAAAATTTCGATTCGGGACCTCTCCCGAACATTTTTTCTGCCTACGCCCCTGTATAAAACTTGTTCACTGTCTACTCTGAACATGGCTCAGCCAAAACCACATCTGGAAACTCAAAAAAGTCTGATATGACGCTTCAGAAATACGTTTTTATTTGCCCGTCGCCACAGGAATCCGTTACAAGCCGTATCGGCCGTTTTGTACCCTAGAAGGAAGTCCCTGGGTCGTCTGGTTTCTCGGCTCCCGTTGATAGAGGCGAGTCCTATCCCTCGTCCGAAAGCGATTCATTACCCATGGCAATAGAATCCCAATCTATTTATTTCCCATTGTTCATGCCGTACCATACTTTTCCGCGGGCGCACGCGAGTCCCATAAAAGCTCGCGCGGGGTCATACGAAAAGAAAAAAAAATGGAAACGAGCTCGAAAGAAGGACCGCGAAACTTTCTCCCGCGGAATCGATTCCCCGACGAAATGGCAAATCGAGATCGTGCAATGCCATCGTACGGTGCACTCTCTGTATTAGGCAGTGCCAGTTCTTGCAGCCGATTCCCCGTACTCGCCGCGACCGATCCATCGTGACACGCGCGCGGGGTGACCAAGAAGAACCGAGTTTCTGATGTACATTTAAGAAACGTCGCCAAATACAATCACGTCAGGGAAATATCGAGAATGAGATTTTTACCCATACGATAAAAAGAAACTCTTAGTTTAATGCGGATCTGTCTTCCAAAATTTTAAACAAGATAACAAGACAAATAAACTTTCTACTTCTAAATTCACCACGAAAAATAGCATAATCCTCATATTTTCATCTGTTAGAGTACTTCCATTGATACCCACCAGATGTTAGAATACACCTCGTTATTTCAGATTTTCCGACCCCTGAATAAAACGTCCACGCACCCCTCTTACATCGAAACTTACTACTATTAAGAACATTTATCTTCTTCTTTCTGACTCGAAAAATGTGATTAAATCCAAAAAAAGGACAAATATTATAATCCGTGACGAGCAACGATTACGAACAATGATTTCCCGAATGACCCCTACGCCCATTCGGGCGAAAACAGGCGCAACCCTTATGAAAGCGCGTCGTGTCCCAAGGGGAAAAACCTCCATCGAAAAACTCTATGTAATGAAACATTGCGGGGACGCGTGCCTCGTAATATTCATTAAAACATGACGCTGCAGGAATCGGTCACGATGCCATGCACTCGTGAAGAGCAGCGTCTGAATAAGCGGCGCCTTGATAACAGCGGCGAAGAAAATGCCGCCAAAGACTTGAAAATAAAAAGGTTCAGTAGAAACTTCGTCTAAGAATTGTAGAATTCAACTTTCATGGAGGAAACTTGGATCGCAGTTTATGATTAGCTTGTTTTGTCAGTCTCACTGAGAGAAAAATCTAGTACTTTTTAGTGAAAAATATAGTAATGAGGGATCAAGATGAAACATGGAAAATTTTACTGTACAGAGTATTGTATTATTCGAAATATTCGTAGTGGTCATTGTCATACAGTATAGTAACACTTATAAATTCCTATATGTTGTGTATCGAAAATTGTTATATACCAAAGTAAAAAATACAATATGTTTCGTATATTTTACTAATATGTCAAATTGTGATTGCGATATTTGACGTTTTATTGTACTGCATCAAAGAAATAAATATATTTATGGCTAAATGTATTATAATTTAAAAATTTTTGAAAATATCGTATATTTTCCTAGAATAAAGTTATTTTCCCAATATTCATGCGACATTGATAAGTTTTATCATATTATTTTCTGCATACCTTTGAGCCAGGAGCGTAAGCAGAGATGTGTTTTTGGGGTTCAAACCCCTCCCGAAATTAGGGTAAAATAAAGTATTATTTTGGGTAAAAATAAAAACAGTAAAAATAATAGAATAATAAACTAAAAAATCAATTAAAATACAAAGAGAAAAAACAAAATTTAGAAAATTATTTTAACCCAGTGACCAATAAAAAAAAAGAATTTAGGAAAATGTCAAAAGTCTAAAAGAAACTTTGAACTTTGGAGCATGGAATTGTAGAAATTTAAACAGAAATTCATTAAAATACTAGAAAGTATTTTGAATCGAAAGCAAACTGAAGGATTACTAAAAGTTATTATTTTACTTTATGAATTATGATTACTTTATGAAAGAACTGTTTTCTGAAAAATCTCAACAAAATACGTACGATCTTTGAAACTTGGAATTATAGACCATTGAATTATAAATAAAAATTATTATAAAATTAATAAAACATAAAAAATCTATAAGATATTCAAAATGTGCATAAACCTAATTTTCCCAGCCATTTTTGAAAATACTGGAAATCTATTGAAATCAAAATTTAAGAAATCTATATAGTTATCTACAAATAAATTATAAATCTGTAAAAATACTAGAAATTCAAAATCGTTGTAAATTTCAATACTCCAGCAACAAATAGTTCAACAAATTTGCACTGAGGGAATCGTAGAATCCTAAGAAATCAATAAAAATACCAAAAAATACGACAAAATTGTAGAAATATCATAAAATACGAAAATTTTTTGGAATTCCTGAAACACATAAAAAATATGCTTCTTTTGGTATTTTATGATTTTTAATCTTTGATGATTTGGTTTTAGTATCAAGATTTTTTTATTTTACGAATTTTGGAGTTTCAAATTCTTATAAATTTTGTAATCCAAAATTCAACATTTTTTAATACGTGTTCAATATAACAGAACTCAATTTTTGTGATTTTTAAGCAACAAAAGTAAAAATTGAAAATTGATCAATTTTGTCATTATATAATACTTGTAGTATTTTTCATATTTCTTCATTATTTATACAACTCGAAGGTTTTTTGTGATATTATGAATCTAAAATACGAGGCTCTATGAATTAAAATGTTCCAAAAGTTTTTTTTTATTAATGTTTCGGCCACAAATTAATAATTTATTTGCTGTTCTATTACAATTTTTTGTTAATTGCTATAATTAAACGGAATTTTGAAAATTTTCCGCAATTTACGAAATTCAATTACGTTCTTTCAAATTCTAGAAATTTATACGAAATTGTAAAATTATTGACAGTCTTCAAAATTTTACATGATATTCATAAAATTCCATTTTCTTTGGAATCTTTAATTATGTACAAAGTCTTAAAGACATCTTGATTTTTATTTAAATTTCCAAAGTTATCGATGGTTTTTGTATGGAAAAACATGTTTCGATTTTTCGAAAATTCGAAGACCTCAACACAGTTACGAAATTTGGAAAATTTTTCACAATTTACGAAATTTATTAATATTTTTGAAGATATAAAAAATTTATATGGAAATGTTAAATTATTGACAACCTTCAAAATTTCCTACAATATTTATTAAATCAAATTTTTTTTGAAACCTTTAATTTTTCAAACTTTCGAAGACTTCTTGATTTTTATTGAAAACTATTATTCACTACAGTAAAAAGTACAATACGTTTAATATTTTTCATTAAAACTTCAATATTTGACGTTTTATACTGCATGGTAAAAATAAACATATTTACGTCTAAATATACTATAATACATAGAAAATTAAAATAATATCGCAGAATCTCTTAGAATATTCTAACTTTCCCAATAATACCA
The DNA here is from genome assembly GCA_030522825.1 of Platygaster orseoliae. Taxonomy (NCBI): domain Eukaryota; kingdom Metazoa; phylum Arthropoda; class Insecta; order Hymenoptera; family Platygastridae; genus Platygaster; species Platygaster orseoliae. The sequence goes on from JAPYZL010127524.1 coordinate 5,062, forward strand.
CAAATTACTACATTTCTTTCTAAGTTTATCTTTCTAAACCTGGTTATAACACATTCTCTAACACAAATCCATTCCAATAAAACCTCCAACTTTATTACCAAGTATCAACCCTAAATAAAGCGATTAATCTGAAAGTCCAATTTCCGATAGAATTCGAAATCCCCGCATTCGCATTGTTCCATTTTGGCCGTATAGAGAAGATGCCTGGGTGGGACGATCCGTTCCCCTTTACGGAAAAGTCACTCGTTACCTCCGCCTTAACTCGCGCACTAATTGGACGCGCGACTGATGTTTCAACGCGCGCATTCCGGATAGAACCCGAGGCAAATTTCCTGACAAATGAGGCCGAGCAAGAACAAGAGCCGGGGCTGGTTGTGCGTGCAAGCAGTGACGGATGATTGCGGAAATCCCGAATTCTTTCCAGCCCTGCAACAGAGCGAAATCCGCGCAAACCGTCGCCGTCGCGTGCGATTGTTCACCGAAAGAGGACTTCGCCCTGGATTAATTGTGGCTCTTTGTATAAAGCAATGGAAACAAAGGAAGAGAACTATAAAAATAGAAACGATTAATTGTACACGTCGAGATGCATCACGAGAAACTACGAGCGTTGGAAATGTGGAAATGAGAGCAGAATGGTATTTGAGATATTTTTGGTACCCCTTTGCAAAAATATGTTGATTTTGGAAAAGTAGGCTACATCTTGTGAGATTCTACATTTTGACTTAAATTCTGAAAAATTCTTAATCCATATGATAAAACAATGTTTGATTAAACAAATTTCAAGAATGTTTATTTAGTTTTTTGAGTTTTAAATAGAGAAAAATGGTTTGGTTCCAGTAACCATTGATTTAATTAAATATGGACCCATCTAAAGTTTTGGGTACTGCAACCAAAACTTTGGTTATGACAGCCAAAATTTGTGTTATGGCAATTAATGCTCAATTTTGTATGGCTGATGCTTAAGTTGCAATAACTAATTATTTTGTTATCATATCATCAAATAATTTGCAGAATTTGGTTCGACAAATTTTCCATTTTCATGAGCTTTCAGCTTGAAAAACTTGAAAAAATAGTTGACTCAAATAAATCCTAATACTTAATTAAAAAAGAATCTAACTCATCTTCAATGAATTCTTTTGAAAACAACCAACTCAAAAAACGACGATTTTTCAAATGTTGAACTTTTAATTAACCATGATGAACTTGAGAAAATTTTAATTTCCAAAATATACTGTTTAGAATTCTAGTTTAGGAAAATTTCAATTTAGATGATTTAAAAATAATTTTTGCGTCTAACTAGAAATTAAGATTGGCACAAATTTATCTTCTCATCCTTGATAAAAAAATCCATAAAATCATTTAAAAAGAGTTTTTGAAGAATACTGACTAGAAGAATAACGATTTTTCATATTAAATATATTTTTAAGAATGTAGTTCAAAAATTTTTTTATTTTCATGAGTTTTGAGCTTGAAAAACCTAAAAATATGATTACCGTCCGTTTTCCCGACTGCAAAATCCCGACAGACCCTTTTCCCGACAGACCATTATCCCGATAACCTTTTTCCCGACAGACTATGATCCCGACAAAAATCTCCTTTTTTCAATAGTTTATTTCCGATGCACATTTTTATTTTTAAATAATGACCGTGAAAGCCAAATTTTGTAGGTATTCGAGTATTTTTCTTTCAACCTTGTATGTTTCGTAACCTCTGACAATAGTTCTTATTTGATTTTGTGATTTTCTCCATTTTTTTTTCAAAAGGTAGCTTTTGAAAAACGAATGCATGTTTTCGTTAAATAAAATTAAATCTGATTTTTTCGGAACGAAAAATCCATGTTTTGTAAAACTTACAAAGCATTACTTACTTACTTTTAACGTATCAACATAATTTTTGTTTACTTTTGTTCATAATCGCTTGTCTAATCGCTTGTCATAATCTTAAGTGTATTGTCGAACTTTTTAGATAGTTTGAGCTCTTTAAAACTATTCTTCGTATAAAAATCAACAGGTTAAACACAAACGCGTAGCGTGAAAAGAAAAAAAGTTGTCGGGAAAAGTTACTGTCGGGAAATTGTCTGTCGAGAATTCGGTGTCGGGAAAAAGGTTGTCGGGATAATGGTCTGTCGGGAAAAAGGTCTGTCGGGATTTTTCAGTCGGGAAAGTGACCGGGAACCTAAAAATATAGTTGACTCAAATAAATCTTCTCATTCCCAATTTAAAAATAATCTAAATCATCTTCAATGACTTTTTTTGAAAACGACGATTTTTTAAATTTTGAACTTTCACTTAACCATCATGAAATATGATTATATATACATACATATATGAAATACGGTGATAAAATACAACAAGTCATCTCAAAAAAATTTTTCTGAGAAGATGAACAAAAGAATAACGTTTTAAAAAAATTGAATTTCTAACAAACCATGATGAACTCAATATAAAATTTTGAATATCGTAAAGTAAAAAAACCAAACTGAATGCAAAGTCTTATATATAAATATATATATATATATATATATACATTATTAAAAAAATATATGTATTTTATTGAGTACTATTATAAACATTTTTCGAATATTTTTAACGTTCTTTGATTTCTCAAAAAACACCTAAAACTTTCCTCGAATCACACAAAAACTTCCACGCTCAATACTATCATAAAATTCAATAAAGTTCCTGTAAAAAAATTCATAAATAATGTCCCTTTTTTCTCGACCACATTGAAATTCCCAATCAAACGACTCCGCGTAACCCCAACAACCGATTTATACCCCTTCGCAGACACAATTCCTCTACGAATCCGTAATCGATCGCACAATTTGTTTAGCGTCGAATCCTCTTATTTATCGCCGAAACGCGGCTTCCTTTTTTTTCCGCGCTTCGGGGACCTTTCGCGGTACGTCGAATAAATCTCTCTTCCCCGATCGGGAGATTGATAGAGATGTGTCGCGACCGGTCTAGGAATTCTCTTCTGGGATTCGACTGCCTCGAATTCCCTCTTCTGTAATTGCGAGTCGCGCAAAAAAAAAAACAAATAAAAACAGGCCGCGGCATTTTTGCCCCTCCAAATACGTAGCTTGCGAAATCCGCCTTTTTTCACGGTGGCATAAATTTCGATAAAACGTTCCCTTGGAAAGGGCAAGGGGGGAGGGGGGTCCCCGAAATTACTTTTTGAATCGTATTAGGAAAAAAAATACCCGGAACGTGTCGGTCTCTTTGAAACTGACCGAAGCTTTGGGCCCAAGTTTCGCGTTTCAGTGGCTCAGCTTAGGCATTTTTTTTTAATAATTTTGAAAATTTCTGAGTTGAAATCAGTACTGGTGAATTCGTTAGAATAAAAGAGAAAAAAAATTGCTCGTCATTTGCGGAACATTAAATAAATCGAGACAAGAGTAGCAACCGCCACATTCCAATGGTTGCATTGTCAAGCAGGAAACTAAATGTATCGCAAAAAATTACCATTGTTATCGAACTCGACGAAGCCGCATTGGTTATCGGACGCAATGTCGCAACGATAAACTGCGCCTCCGCGATAAACTCCACTTTGGGACGTCTGGGCCTGCGGTGCACCTACGAGGACCCTGAAACACAAACATTGCCCTTGTTGGAATATCACCATAAACCGTGTACCATGATTTTTCATAGTCTCCTATCGACGCCTATTAATAATTATTTATAGTAGTTTTCTAGAAATTTGAATTATTATCTCTCACGAGAAACGACACTGAGAAAAAAGGTGGTAGTAATTTGAAATTTTTTGACAAATAAAAACTTTTTCGAACACATACATTTATTTCTAATGAAAAAAAAAACACGTTCTGAAAAATTGAAGTTTTGTATTTTTTAAAATTTTTCTTGTAATAATTGTAAGGAAACGTATGGAAGTTTAAGAACTTGAGGGTAATATTTGTCCTTATAATGTTTTTAAAAAAGTAGGGAACTTGAATTGAAAAAAATTTGTAAATCTACTTCAGATGTTAACTGAAGAATTGTAAAAAAATGAACACGTATTTTTTCTTCTTTTGATGGACTGAAAATTTCTGGACATTCAGAGGTTTAAAAAAAAAAGATGTGACGCCAGCATCTATAAAAAGACAATATGATTTTTATGGATCTTGACGTCACACCTCCCACTCTAGATTTTTAAAACTTTCGTATCTCCTGCAGTTCTCAATTAATCTATAAATGAAAAAATACGCGTCAATTTATTTTCAGTTATCTAACAGGCGTATTTAATAGAATTTTTTGTTCAAATTCACTATTTTCATTGATAATTGATAATAATTTATTCTATTTTATTTAAATATGAATTATAATCTTAATATAAAATTTTGCAAAATCATTGAAACTCTTCATGATTGTAAATGATCATCGAAAATTTAAAAAATTTTGGATTTATTAAAATTTTTAAAATGATCGACTGTCTTTGTTCAACGAAATTTTTGTTGATTCACAAAAATTTTGAGCTTACTGCACTGTTTTTATTGTTTTACAAAATTTTCCAAATTTTTCACAATTAAAAAAACTCATAAATATTTGTAATTTTCCACTTAATTGCAAAAATTCGTAAAATCACAGATAATATTCGAATTTTTCAATGTTCGTTGAATTTTCGAAAATTTTAAAAACTTCTAGCATCATCCAAAAATGAAGATTTGTTGAACTTATCAATATATTTTATAATTTTCACTAGTTATCAAGTTTTTCAGTTTTTTTATAAGAATGAAAAAACATTATTTTGCATCTTTGAAAAAAAAATATCATAATGTACATAATCTACGAAATTTAAGAACATTTCTTGAAACTCGAGAAATATTTTCAATCCTTCAGATCCATTGAAAATTTTAAAAATATTTAAAATAAAAAAAGGTACAAACTTTTCAAATCTTTCTACTTTTTATAAAAACTTGTTCAGCTTATTGAAAATTTTCGTAATTTTTTACATCAATTCAAAAATCAATCAAAAACTGAAAACCATTTACAATTTTTTTTGGTCGCAATTTTAAGAATTTTTTCGACAGAATTAAAATGTTCCAAAGAAAACATTTTATTTCAAAAATTACGTCCACCAATCAAATTTCATTAACTTTGATGAACTTAAAATCATAATTTAAATATTATCAACTACTGTTTGAAATTATATTTTTTAAAGTGTCCGTATATGTTCAGGTATGTTCGGATATATTCGAGTATGTTCCTAGGTATGTTCGGAATTTTTCAGGAATATTCGAAATTGTTCAGGTCTGTTCGGAAATGTTCTTAGGAATGTCCAGAAGTCTTCAGGTACGTTTTCAGGTATATTCTGAAACATTCGTGTATGTTACAGTATGTTCCAAATTGTTCTGGAACGTTTAGAAGTGTTCGGGTATCTTCGAAAATGTTCGGGTATGTTTGAAAGTTTTCGGACATGTTCAAAGGTATGTTTGGGTATGTTCGTAATTGTACTGGAATGTTCAGAAGTGTTCGTGTATCTTCGGAAATATTCGAATATGTTCGGAAGTGTTCGGACATGTTCTCAGGATATTTGGAAGTGTTCAGGTATGTTCGAAAGTGTTTGGGTATGTTCGGAAATGTTCGGACATGTTCTCAGGTATGTTCGGAAGTGTTCAGGTATGTTCGAAAGTGTTCGGGTATGTTTGGAAATATTCGTGGATGTTCAAGTATGTTCGGAATTGTTCTAGAATGTTTAGAAGTGTTTGGGTATCTTCGAAAATGTTCGGGTATGTTTGAAAGTGTTTAGACATGTTCAAAAGTATGTTCGGGTATGTTCGTAATTGTTCTGGAATGTTCAGAAGTGCTCATGTAACTCCGGAAATGTCCAAATATGTTCGTAAGTATTCTGACATCTTCTCAGGATATTTGAAAGTGTTCAAGTATATTCGAAAGTGTTCGGATATGTTCTCTGATATGTTTGGAAATATTCGTGCATGTTCAAGTATGTTCAAAATTGTTCAAGAATATTTGGAAGTGTTCGAGTAACTGCGAAAAACTTCATCCAATTCCATTCAACTTTATTCAATTAGATCCAACTTTCCAAAACCGATAATTTGGCATCTTTCGCACTTGTAGCGATGATCTCAGAGCGAATATAAATCGGTGTCGATATTTGCCCCGCGGTAATAGATATTCAAGCCCGGTTGCGCGGCCCGTAAATCATTCGCAGCCCGTCGATTCAATCACTGTAATGGCCCGCCGTCTGAAAAATGGCAAAAGAAACAAGCCCCGCCTGAATCAATAATGCTAATAGCCAATTTGACGCAGTGTGTCAGGCCGCTCTGGATAAATTGCGGAGGCGACGATCGCGATCGGCCGCGAAAGTTACGATCCTCGGCGTCCAAGATTGAGGCGTCCATTTACAGCCACCTTATTGCCGATTACGAGGCATTTTGGGCGCAACAAGAATCCTCGCTCGCCAAATTATCAATGACGCGAAAGCGAAAGTCACCTCGTCGATTCATTTTTCATTATTTTAAAGGTATCAGTGTGTATGTGTCAGTGGACATGACCAAGGTCTTTATTTTGTCATGTAGGGACAGTGAAAGGCCTTCAAAGCTAAAATTCACTTTTTTGCAAGTGATGAACGAATTTTAATTACATGTTTTGAATGTACTTCCTTTATTTACTGAATTTTTTCGAAAATAATGGCAGAATATTTTAAATTGTTGTTTTCTATGTTAATATAAGAGGAGCTTTGGAAAATAGACTGTTTCATTGATAGAAACTCAAGCATGTGAATTAAAATGAACGTGGCGAAATTAGTTAACACCGTAAAGACCGGTTCGCCTTAGCAGCGTGACGACTGTTTATTCTTGAATGAATGTTCATTTTCGAAGGCGGTGGGCGCGTCCAGGACTCATCAGGTTCGTCCCACGTAATCTGAGCCGTATCGAGTACGCGCAAATCGATCGGAAACGACCGGGTAATCGTATTCGATAGAATATCGCGAGGTTGTTCAGGATCGTTCGATCTGGAGGACTTTTCAGAAGGTCAATCGATATCGATCGTTTTTGTTGTTTGTGAAGCGAATTTGTTTTCGAATTTTTTTGTGCTTCAGTTTGTTTTAGAACTGATGGTACATGTGATTGAAAATTGATTTAGGAAATTATGGTGGTTTTTACTTTAAAAAGTCAATCTTATTTTAAGACGCGACAAAATTAAGGCATGACTTAAAATTTGAATGATATATGAAATTTCTTCATGTTCAAATTTATTTTCAAGTAAAAAAGTCTTACATCTAGATGTGTCTTGAATTGAGAAATATTTTCTAGAATTATGATTGATCTTCTTATTTATAAATGCTCGATCAGAAATAATTATAATCATAGACTGAATTTAAGGTAATCTTTGAATTTTACGTTGTGCCTTGATTTTTATGCATCTTAAAATAAGATATAATTTTTGGAGAGTGGAAATCTGTAAAATAACTTTATAAGAACAATACGAAAAATACTAAAAGTTCCACAATCTAAAAAGCAAATCTTATTTTAAGATGCGACAAAATTAAGGCATGACTTGAAATTCGAATAATGTCTAAAATTTAATCCAAGTTCAAATTTATTTTCAAGTGAACAAGTCTTAAATCTAGATATGTCTTGAATCAAGAATTATTTCCTCATATTATGTTGAATCTTCCTAATTTTAGAGTTGCCTGCTTGAAATTGATTATGAACATGAACTAAATTTTAAGATTGTATTTGAAGTTTAAGACATGCCTTGATTTTGTTGCATCTTAAAATAAGATTCAATTTTTACAGTAAACCTATAACGTACGGGACCAACTTGAAAGTTACAGAAATCCAAAATATTAACAAGTTTTTGGATTAAAAAAAATTTCATTATTTTAGAAATTTTTTCAAAGTTCAAAATTGTTGAAAATTACTGACATTTTAAATGTATTTTAGATTTGAAATTGAAAATATCGAAAAAGTTCAAAAATGATTGAGTTCGATTAAATTTATTCAATTTTCGGTGTTGAAATTTTCACGTAATTTTCTATTTTTTCGAAATTCAAGTTTTAAAAAATTGAAAAATCTATAAGGATTTCCGAAGTATCATTATTTTTGAAATTCTTTAAGATGTCAAGTCAAAAATTTTCAACACTTTCGTTTCTGGAGTTTTACAATCTTAGAAATCCTAAAATTGAAATTTAAAAGTTTCTTAAAACTCAGTATTTCGAAAATTTCTACAATTTCTCAAATTTGTATTTTGATGTTTTGAATTAAAAATTTTAAAAATCGAAATAAACAATGGATTATTATTTGTCAATAAAAAGAATTCGAAATTCGGATTATAAAATTTCGAAATTTTAAGATCCGAAAATTTCAAAATGAATTTTTTTTTTTAATTTCATCATTTCAAGAATTTTCTAAGTTTTTTTTTCTGAATTTTAAATTTACATTTCAATCAAAAATTTTCAAAATGAAAATTGAAAATGGGTTTTTTCTTAAGAATTGGAGGAAATAATAAGTTTATTAAAAATGTTGAATTGAGAAGAATGTGAATTTGAAAGTTTCGGAAATTCAAAAATTTCTAAACTTTTTTAGACTTTCAATAATTTTATTATTCGAAAAAATCTTTCGAAATTTCAAAATCGTTGAAAATTACTGACATGTTCAATATACTTCAGATTCTAAATTCAAAAATATCTGGAAACCTGGAAACTTTAAAGAATTTTCAATTCCCGAATATTCTTCAAACTTTTCGAAAATCTTAAAAATTTTTAAATTGTCCACTTTTTCATAATTCAAATTTGAAAAAATTGAGAACTTCATAAAAATGTGATAAAGTTTCATAATTTTCAAATTTTGAAAAATCCTCTAAGTTGCCAAAAATTCTCAAAATTTTGGTGTATAAAATTCCAAAATATTAGAACCCCAATACTTTAAGTTTTCAAATTTCCCAAAATTCCATTATCTCCAACATTTCTAAATGCTCCCAAGTTCTCCAAAACGTGTAATATTTACGATGTTTTCAAAATTCCAAACTTTCTAAATCATACGAAACTGTCTGAAATTCACTAAAAAAACCATTTCATAAATTAGCTGGCTTTTTTTTTACTTGGATTAATGATTTGAAGCGTTTGGCTATTACTAGCGATTTGAAATTCGAAGTTACTAGATGATATTTTTTAATTTTACAATTTAATTTACGTTTAGCACTGGAAAAAATTCAAATCAGTGATCATGTCACCGATTCGGTCAGCCAAGTACTTGTATTTACTGATTGACCCCGTGATGCACTAAACAAATCAATGAAATTCTCACTAGTTCAGATTTTTGCAAGGTCGAGGGGGTAACCCTCCCCTTAATTGCTTTCAAGAACAATTAGTCTCGTTCTCCGTGGGACTTTCTTCGAGTAGACGTATGTATACGATGTAACACGAAGTCGGGTAAAAACACGTGTCGCCAAGACCGACTGGCATTGTGATTCGGACAAAAGGCAGGCGCGTCATGTGTCCCGCTCGGTGACCGTACGATCGTGCCAGATGGCTTGCAGAAGTGCCCGGAAAAGCAGTCTCTCTTCAAAGTTATTTATTGTTGACTTGCTTGCTGGGGCAAGGGAAAAAGGAGAGGAGAGAAAAAACAGTAGCCACGGAGGAATAACTTTGCCTCTGAACGCATTCCCTCTCTTCGACTCGAGTTTCAGACTTCCATATACTCGAGCTTTTTTCGTTTGTACATATACAAACGTTTGCTTTAGCGGTTTTGACGAGCACGTTTTTTCTGAACCTTTCTTGATGACATAATTAGTTTTACTATTATTTATAATTATCATCAAGGGTTTTGGGGGTTCAAACGCCTCCCGAAATTCAAGTAGAATTAATTTTTGTTTCTTGTAAAAAAAGAGAAACATTATGATAATAAATGATATGGATACAAATTTGAAAAAATATTATCACCAAAATAAATAGAAATTCTAAAAAATGTTCTTACTCAAGTCTAAAGAGAATAACAAATGGTTTCATGTTAGTTCTCAAAGTTTAACGATATTCAGAATTATTGACTTTACTATCGCAACAATAACAATGAGCCTAGTTTCAAAAAAAATTATTCTTGAACAAAATTATAATTATAAATGTTTGTCTAGAATAATGTAGAAAAAATAAATTTGAACAGTTGTTTCTACTCAATGACTATTAATGAAGAGAAAAAGGAGAGTTGCTAAATGATATTTAAAAAATCTAAAAAACCTTGAAACCTGGAACGTCAAATTCTGCAAATCTACAAAGATTTTTGAAAAAATTTCAGAAAATTTTTCGAATCATACAAACATTAGAAAAAAAACTAATAAGTGTAAAAGTAATAGAATTCAATGAAAAAACTATTTCTAAACAATATGAACGAATACCTATATTTAAGATTCTGGAAATTGAATTCCAAAATATCTAATTCTGAAATACATAAAAACGAAAAAAAAGATAAAATGGTAAAAATCTATCGAAACATTAATTCTAGAGCATCAAATCCTATAAATGTATCTAGTGATCTAGAAAAATACATTAAATATATAAAAATACTGCATAATTCTTCAACATTTCATAAATACCCAATCAAAAATACGATAAATATTATGAATCTATTGATATTGAAAAACTATCTTCATTTTGAACTTTTAGAGTTATGAAACTTTCAATTCTAGAGTATATAATTCTATAAATTTATACGCATAAAAACTATATGTAAATACTAGGTAATTTTTTAAATTGTATAAACATAAAAAAAAATAAAAATAATACTGAAAATGTATATCATAACGCTCATGACTTTTCGTTAGAATTTTATTAATTTATAATTTATTTTTTTAAATTAGTAGGATCTATACCAATAACTTTTTTTTATGTTTTTATTTCTCAGTTTTTTTCATTTCTTTTACCATGCAGTAAATTAGATGAAAACTTTTCATCTACAAATTTATGAATGAAAAACACTGAATTGAAATGATGAGAAGACAAATCATCATTTTTCAAAGGAATTTATAGGAATAATGTTCATTGAATATTGTGTAGCAAAATACGCAAAATTGTCGAAATTCCTGTATCTAAAATATCAGAATCCCAAATTTATCTTATATTGAAATTTCAAATTGTATGATTATTGTTATATTACTTAATTATTGTCTTTTTTACTTTCATTGTGTAGAAAATAGAAAATCGCTAGAAAAAATTATGAACATTGAAAATTAGAATCGATTGATTTTCAATTAGTCTATAGTATTAAGGTGAAGTTTTCATTTGAATAATTATTCAAAAATAAATTTCATCATAAATTAATTCAGTAATAATATAATAATGAATTCACAGAACATATCATCATTTTTTAAACTAATTGATAGGATTAGAATCTATTGAATTTCATGTTACAAAATACGCAAAATTCTCAAAGTTCCTGTATTTGAAATATCTCAATTTTTCCTTTTATTTTCAATTATTCTGAATTGGTCGGTAGTATGAAGGTGAATTTTTCATTCAAATTTTAATTCAATACTAATTGCATAATAAATTCAAAAAACAAATCACCATTTTTTAAACAAATTTATAGGAATACAGTAAATTAAATATTGTGTTACAAAATGCGCAAAAGTTTCTAAATCCCTGTATCTAAAATATCAGAATCCCAATTTTTCCGATCTTGAAATTTCAAATTTCTCATTAATTTATGACCATTGTTATATTATTTAATTATTGTCTTTTTTACTTTGATTTTGTAGAAAATTCAATTAAAAAATCGCTAGAAAAAATTATGAAGATTAAAAATTAGAATCGATTGATTTCCAATTAGTCATTACTATTAAGGTGAAGTTTTCATTGAAGTATGAATTCAATAATAAAATTTATTTTAATAATAAAACGAAGGTACTGCAATATTTTTTATTTACTTATTTCAAAATTTAATCGATAATCCCATTTTTATTTATTATTTTCAATTAGTTGAATCTATTCCCATAATATTTTTTTATAAATTTATTCCTCAATTTTTATTTCATTTCTTTTCCCATGCAGTAAATTGAATGAAAAATTTATATCTACAAATTTATGAACGAGAAACACTGAATTCAAATGATGATAAAATAAATCATTATTTTTCAAACAAATTTATATGAATACAGTCAATTGAATATTGTGTAACAAAATACACAAAATTTTCAAAAATCCTGTATCCAAAATACCAGAATCCCAAATTTTTCTGATTTTATGAAATTTTAAGTTTCTCAATCATCGCTTAATTATTATCATATCATTAAACTATTGTCTTTTTTACTTTGGTTTTGTAGAAAATTCAAATAAAAATATGTCCAGAAAAAATTTTGACTATTGAAGATCAGAAACGATTGATTTTCGATTAGTCGATAGTATTAAGGTGAATTTTTCATTGAAAAAATAATTTACTAACAAAACTACTAATAATAAAACAAAAGTACTGCAATATTCTTTATTTTATAATTTATTTCAAAATTTTATTGATAATTCCAACGATTTCAACCAATTTTAAATTTCTTGTTAGCGAAAACGAATGAAGATGAAAAAAGGTCAAATCAATTGAGCTGCAACTTCATTTTACTTGTGAAACAAGAAAAAACGCTAATAAATACATATTTTAAAATCAAAATGAATACAAGCTTTCGACTCAGTGATAATTCACCAAAATAAAACTGTCCCTTCTCGTCCTTGAAGGGCCCAATTTCGTTTTTTCACCCATGAAGACCATTTTCTCCGAGGGTCGAAGAATTCAGACACGAACCTCGCGCTGTTGCCCACATGGTTTTGACGTTTCCGGTATCGTCGATAAATGTTTCGTTTCTCTCGAGTTCGCGGTCGTAGAAAAAATGCTGTTATTAATACGCGGCGAGGGAGCCAAATGGAATAAAATAATGACAGGAAAGCGTACTACCTACAAGGCCCGTATGTGTAATCATGAGCATTATTACGATTGGCATGCCGGTCTCTTTAAAAGGAAGTACACAATAAAATAATAAGCCCTGCCATTAATGACAATGGATTTGATATACGAACGCCAAACAACAAAGCCGGAGGGTTTTCGAGCGACGTTTCAATTGAATTAATCTCCGAAAGCGAGCAATGTAAACTTCTGTCGATTCGTAGGAAGCAGTATTTTCTCTTTTTTCGATCAACGATGAGGTCATGATTTTACGGGACTTTTATGATCGATTCGGCTTTAAGTGGCATGTTTTTTTGTTCCAGTCCTTTTTTTTCAAAATTTTTTAACGGAGAAAGCTTTATCTGACTTTTTGATTACGAGGTTTTTTCAGTGCTTCGGGTTACGGTTATTTTTTTTTGTTTTGGTGTGTAGAATTTTAATGCAATGTAATTTATTATTTTAATTTATTATCAATTAAGACTTCAAAGAAAACAAAAAAAGGAACTCCAAAACTGACTTGTTCTTTCTTGCCAAAACAAACAAATAAACTACTGTTGCAAAAAAGTTCGTTGTTTCAAATTGTGTTGGAACAACGCATATTTTTGCTGATGCATCAAATCCTTTTTTTTCTGTGCACGTCCCTGTGTTACAATAACAATGATCGATTCTCGATCTGGTTAAATAATGAGCCATACATAGAATGCGAACGTTTGAACGAACGGCCTTTGAAAGGAGCCTGGTCAAGGCCCGAAAAGTGGAGATTCCTATTGAGTTATATCGCTGGAAGAGCGGGGTCCTTATTTGGCGGGAAAATGAGACAAGCGATATTGCACAACTGAGACGAGTCGTCTCCGTCGCTTATCGTTCTTCTCTCGATCATTTTATAATCGCGACACTTTCTCTCACGGTTCCTTTCGCGCCGATGGCGAATGTTTCTATTCGTCACGATATCATCCCGCGACATACTTTCGCGAATTTGTCGTCGCACTGAGAAAAAAACCTGATTTGTACTATAAATGTTGGAAAAATTATTCTATTCTGGGAAAGTCTACAATATGATTTGGATTTTTCATACATTATAGTACGTTTGGCCATAAATATATTTGTTTTTACTATGGAGAATAGTAAAACGTCAAAAAAAGAAATTATACACTGAGAAACAAGTATTGTGATTATTACAATACTGTGTAGTAAACGGAAATCACTCGGACATATTGATTGTACTTTTTGCAACACCATTTTGTAAATATTGTCAAATGATATTGTAGCAACAAATATATATATTTTGTTGTAAAAATTTCTCTGCATATTTTGTTTTTTACTATACATCTCGTACTTTTTACAATATCATATTGTTATCCTAACAAACTTAGATTACCTACTAATGAGATACAATATTGGAAAAATTCGAAAGTGATTTTGTAAGAATAAAAACTGTCATACATATTGTGATTTATACTATTTGACGATTTTACTATACAATGTTGTGAAAAGTAAAATAATTACTGCAAGTTTTGCAATAATATGGTACTTTTTGCAATATATCTGACAAAAAGTGCAAGATTTTTTTCTCAGTACAGTTTTTTCTATTTTTACATGAAATAATATTGAATTTTAAGCTCATTTTGGAATAAGTTCAAATCCTCCAAAAAAAAACTGATTGTATAAAATTTTCGTTAACTATTTTTCTCGGCATAAATAAATAAAATTATCCATAAGGTACAAAAAAAATATTTGATGAAATATTCATTACTCACTGAGAAAAAATATTGTACATAATTATTACAATACTGTATAGTAAATGGGAATCACTAAGACATATTGCACTTTTTGCTAGATAATATAGTCATTTTTTCAACACCATATTGTTAATATTGTCAAATGATATTGTAAAAACAAATATATTTTGTTGTAAAAATTACTTTACACATTTCGTTTTTTACTATACATCTCGTACTTTTTACAATATCATATTGTAATCCCTACAAACTTAGATTACTAATGAGATACAATATTGCAAAAATTTGAAAGTGATTTTTTAAGAATAAAAAATGTCATACATATTATGATTTGGACTATATGACGATTTTACTATACAATGTTGTGAAAAGTAAAATGATTATTGTAAGTCTTGCAATAACATCTTAAAAACTGCAATATCATTGTACTTTTTGCAATAAATCTGACAAAAAGAGCAAGATTTTTTTCTCATTATAGTTTTTTCTATTTTCACATGAAATAATATTGAATTTTAAGCTCATTTTTGAGTAAGTTCAAACCCTTCAAAATACACTGATTGTATATCATTTTCGTTAACTTTTTTTCTCAAGATAAATAAATAAAATCATCCATAAGGTACAAGAAATATATTTTACTGAATATTCATTATTTACTGAGAAAAAAATATTACAATACTGTATAATAAACAGGAATCACTCAGACATCTTGTACTTTTTGCTAGATTATATAGTAATTTTCCTAATAAACTCAACTTCTACAAAATTTCCACATTTTTCAAATTTTGTCAGAATGTTCGGTATAACTTAAATTTTCGAAGTGAAATTGCTGAAATTATCGAAACATCTTAATTTTCATAATTTTCAAATTTTGAAATACTCGTCAATAAATTTTGTCGAATATTTTTTGTTGCGGATTTTCAAAACGCTTAAAATTTCTATAAACATTAACGTTTTTTAACTATTGATAATTTATGAATTTCACGGAAATCCTATCGTTTGCCTAATGTTTTAAATGTGACAAAATTGCTGAATTTCAGTAATCATTGAAGATTATGAATTATATTCATAAAAACGAGTAAATTTGTACAATATTTAAATTCTTGCAATCTACGACACTTTCTAATGTCTGATAACTTTTCGAATTTCCCTTATCAATAACATTTCTACAATTCTCTAAAATGAAATTGCTTGAATATTTGGATTTCAGAAAATTCAATTAATTTTCCGAATGTCGGTCTTTTTGGAGATTTCAAAATTATAATAATTTATGGAATTATGATGGAATAACAAAATCTGCTGAAATGTACCAAATAACGTCCATTTCGAAATTACTTAGTTTTACAAAACATCTGAATTTCCAAACTCATTTGGTAAGTTTTATTAGAACGTATAGCTACAATTGCTATAATATATGCTAATGACTACAATACGAATATTTTGAATAATACAATACTGTATCAGTAAAATTTACTATATTTCATCTCGATCCCCCATTACTATACTTTTATTAAAAAGTACTAAATTTTTCTCTCAGTGTGGTGATATCTACACGTATCTAAAATTCCAAACGTTTAGTACACATAAAAAAATGTTTGGTTACAGCAACCATTGATTTTGTAAAATATGAGCCTACTTAAGTTTTGGGTAGTACAACCAAAACTTAAGGTATGATAACCAAATTATTATTAGATCAGTCATGAAAATTGAGCATTAGTTGCTATAACCGAAGCTTTAGTTCTCATAACCAAACTTTTGGTTGTAGGGCCCAAAACTTTTATGGGTCCATGTTTTACTGAATCAATGGTTGCTGTAACCAAACCATTTCTTTCCATGTAATAAACGAAAACAGAAAAAATCGTTTGCATCACCTATCATAATTAAAGTTATAAATAAACATTGCTTTAATGAATCACCAATATTAGTAATATTTTTTCACCTCAATTTTCAGTTAATTTGTTTTTTATTTTCGTTTATTTCATAAACATTTGAAACTTCAGGTTATCAGGAAATAACTTCTCATTAGTCACTGATTTTTCACTGATTTTCAGTGACGTCTTTTCACCTGAGCAAATCAGTGAAATAAATTTTTTGCATTCAGAGAAATATGCGTATCGCGATTCCCGAAAAAATTCTGAATTCGACTGTACATCCTCAATTTATTCGAGCAAAAATTTTGATGAAAGTGGACTCGGTTTTTGTGGTACCGGGCGGCAGGATATGCGGTGGTTCCCGGCGTCGGAAATGAGACGCGTGCATGTCAATGTCATCCCCGCGCGCGCGTGCGTTATTTTAAACGATCACGGTGACGCAAGAAGCGGAGGAGTACGGATACGCACGTCCCCGACCCGCTCGACAAGCATTGCAGCCTCTGCTACTTTATAAGGAGCACTGCGATCACCGTCACCATTCGATTTTCACGGACTCAAGCTCCTCCGATCTCCGATACGACCCGAATTCTGTATCATTACGTCATTGCATTATGGCCAAGTGCAAAAAATATTCAGTTTAGAATAAATAAGAGGTTCTCCATGGAATACAATCTCTTAAAGAAAAGACAAATTAGCGGTTGTCCCAAAAATAAGCGAATTGTACTACATTTGATTCATGAATCGTAATATTTCATCTACAAAATTTGAAATACTATGTAAGCATATTCATTTTTTGTATTTAATAAATATTATAATTATAATTATATACTATTATACACATATAATAATATAAAATTTATATCAATTAATAATAATAATAATAATAAGATAAATTATATTCAATGTATTGATGAAAGTTCAGTGAATTGGAGAATTGGGAAGTTGCATGAAAAAAGAATCAAATTTGGAGATATATGTATCAATTATTTTCGAAAAAAAATCGATACGTATTTTTTGGTTTCTTTTAAATATGAAGTCACATCGTTATACTTTTTAAAACGATGTGTTTGCGTTAATTTTTGAGATATGACAAAAAGAAAAAACACGTGATTGATATTTTTTGATAAACTAACGATATCAGTAATAAAAAAAATTGATGCCACTTCCCAATTTTATGAATTTACAGAAAATAAAAAATTGGAAATATTAAGAAACATCGTAAATATGTAAAAATTCAGAAAGTTTGGATATTCAAATGTTTTGTAAAATTTAGTAATTTCAAAACTTAAGCTATTTGAAACGTTTTCAAATATTTTTTATTGTATCATAATTCCATAAATTTTTGCCACTCTAGAAACACTGTGAATTATTATAATTGTGACATTTCCAAGAAGACTGGCATTCTAAAAATAAACTAAATTTTGTGAAAACCAAATATTCAAGCAATTTTCGAAAATTTTAGAAATGTAATTGATAAGGGAAATTCAAAAAGTTATCAGACATTGGAAAATTTCGGGGATTGCAAGAATTTCAATATTGTAAAAATTTACTGATTTTTTTTAATGCCATCCATGATCATTATTTATTAATAAAATTCATAAAAATTCGTTACATTTAGAACATTAATAAATGAATAAATTGAGTAAGAATAAAAAAAAATATGAATTTATTTTCTAAATAAATTTAGAATAAATAAATATATTTCAAATAATGAAATAATAAAATTCATAATAAAATAATTCATAGTAATAAAATAAATGAATATATTCATAAAATACAAATTTAAAAAAAATGCATAATTATAAATAAATATTATTGTAAATAATAAATCAGAATATAAAATTTAATGATATAATTATATAAAATTCATTAAAATATTAAAATTAAAATAAAATTAATAGATTTCCAACAAGACTGGCATTCTGAAAATTCACTTACTTCGTGAAATTCAAATATTACAACAATTTTCAAAATTGTAGATATATGATTGATAAGGAAAATTTGAAAAGTTGTCAGACACTTAAAAATGCCAGAGATTGCAAGATTTTCAATAATGTAAAAATTTACTCACTTTTATTAATATCATTCATAATCTTCAATAATAAATTATAATCATAGACTGAATTTGAGGTAATCTTTGAATTTCAAGTCCTGCCTTGATTTTGCTGCATCTTAAAATAAGATACAATTTTTGGAGTTTCAAAATCTGTAAACAATTTTTTATTCCGAAAAACACGAAAAATACCGAAACTACCGCACTTTAAAAAGCCAATCTTATTTTAAGACGCAACAAATTGAGGCACGACTTGAAATTCGAATATCCCAAATTTAGTCCATATTCAAATTTATGTTCAAGCCAAATCAAGAGGATATGTCTTGAACCGAAAATAATTTTCTCAAGTTATATCTTCCAAATTTTTGAGACATTTTCCCACAGACTTTCGCAGTTGATTAGCATATACAAGAAAAAACTTGTGTTTTTCTGTATAACGTTATCTGCAGTAATTCTATCAAGGATTCCAATGTAGATACTTCGATAAAACGCGATTTCTCGGACCATTCATCGTGTCAGCTAGGAATAACAACACATCTAATCCGCGTCATCTCGCTGTCGTACACTTGTAAACGGTAGGAAAATAGAAAAATAAAAAAAATCATTCCCACCACGGTGACAGCTTTATTTCGTCGATGAAAAATGTTTCTTTTTCATGCTTTCGATTACCTCTCTTATTATACGTAGTAGTTGTGCGATGACTGTCGCGTTTTTTTCCACACCTGCCAACTTTTTTGATGAATGAATACATGATTCATGTGTCAGAGATTTGGAGGGTAAGTACTTTTATGATTTCGAATGTGTGTTTAATGTACAAGATGATCGTTCATTGTCAGGGCCGGATTTCGAAATTTGTTGTAGCTGAGAGAAACTGAAATTTAGCAGACACGTCAATATTTAAATAACTGATATATAGGGATTTTCTGCGTATTTTGTTGGTGAATTTAGCAACATAATAAGTTAGTTTCATGATAATATTGCAACATAATAACAAGTGTAGTAGTATGATAAATAAATTTCATTATTGAAAACGGTAATTGTTAATTATTATTTCATAATATATTCTTAGAAACTTTTTTGGGCTTCACGTGATATTTGAATCTAGATTAACGAATTCTACAGGATTCGAAATTTTTATTTTTACGTCTATATGAAAAACGATCGACGTTTATAAAATTTATAATGTTTTTCAAATTTTGATCAAATGTTAGCATTACTCTAAGCATTTTTGAATTATTGATAATTTATGAATATCCAAATTGAAGATTATAAGTGATTGTTCATAAAATAAGTATATTTTTACAATATTTTAATTCTTGCTATCTGTGAAATTTTCGATATTTTTCGAAATTTGACAGAAAGTTCGGAATAAGTGAAATTCTTTTAATATTTGTATTTTTATAATTTTCAAACTTCAATATTCTTATTAATAAAAATTTTTATTATACTTAAAATTTTCTAACTCTAAGCATTTTTGAATTATTAATAATTCATGAATATACGAATTTAAGATTATAAGTGATTGTTCATAAAATAAGTAAATTTTTACAATATTGAAATTCTTGCGATCTGTGAAATTTTTGATATTTTTCGAAATTTGACGAAATGATCAGAATAACTGAAATTCTCTTAAGAATTTTATTTCCATGATTTTAAAACTTTGATATTCATATTAATAAATTTTGTAGATCATTTTTGTTGCAAATTTTCAAAACGCTTAAAATTTTCGTTATACTTAAAATTTTCTAACTCTAAGCATTTTTGAATTATTGATAATTTATGAATATACGAATTGAAGATTATAAGTAATTATTTATAAAATGAGTAAATTTTTGCAGTATTGAAATTCTTGAGATCTCTGAAATTTTCGATATTTTTCGAAAATTGACGGAATGTTCAGAATGCCTGAAATTCTCCTAATATTTTTATTTTCATAATTTTTAAACTTTAATATTCTTATTAATAAATTTTGTAGACTAATTTTAGTTGCAAATTTTCAAAACGCTTAAAATTTTCATTATACTTAACATTTTCTAACTCTAAGCATTTTTGAATTATTGATAATTCATGAATATACAAATTGAAGATTATAAGTAATTATTTATAAAATGAGTAAATTTTTACAATATTTAAATTCTTGCTATCTATGAAATTTTCGATATTTTTCAAAATTCGACCGAATGATTGGAATAACTGAAATTCTTTCACTATTTTTATTTTCATAATTTTTAAACTTTCATATTCTTATTAATAAATTTTGTAGATCATTTTTTGTTGCAAATTTTCAAAACCCTTAAAAATTTTTATTATACTCGAAATTTTCTAGGTCTAAGCATTTTTTAATTATTAATAATTTATGCATATAAAAATTGAAGAATATAAGTAATTATTCATAAAATAAGTAAATTTGTACAATATCAAAATTCTTAAGCTCTCCGAAATTTTCGATATTTTTCGAAATTTTACGGAATATTCGAAATAACTGAAATTCTCGTAATAAATTGATATACACAATTTATGAGTTTTACTATTCCTATCAATAAATTTCATAGATTATTTTTTGTTACAAATTTTCAAAACGCCTCAAATTTCCATTAATCCTAAAACTTTCTAACTCTGAGCATTTTCTAGTTATTAATAATCTATGAATTTTGCAAAACTCCTATCGTTTGCAAAATGTTCTAACTATGACGATATTTCTGAATTTGAGTAACAATTAGGAAGACATCATAATTTAAGGAAATCATAACTACATATCTATATAAATTAACACTTGTTTACTTGAAAATGCAATTTAACATAGACTACATTTAAGACGATATTCAAATTCCAAGTCGTACCTTCATTTTGTCACATCTTGAAATAAAATCAACTTTTCACAGTATAAACTTCCCACAAATCAAACTGCAAAATATAATGCAAATTAACTCAAAACTTGGAACAGCTATCCACACAAAAAGAATTTATTTGGTTACAGCAACCATTGATTTAGCAACCACCAAAGTTTAGAGTACTACAACCGAAGCAACTGATGCTCAATTTCCATGACTGATCATCAAGTTCCAACATCCAATAATTTAGTTATCATGCCTAAAGTTTTGGTTGTTCAACCCAAAACTTTCGTCAATGGTTGCTGCAACCAAAAATTTCTCTACGTGCACGTTTTCGGGATCCAACTCTAGGCGCTCGCATATATTTCCAGACTCTATATCCGGCGTTACTTGATTTTCATTGCAACCCACGAAACCCGAGACCGAGCGGTGTGACGACGCGTGAAATCACGACTCTATGATCGCGGTCCTTTGAAACCCTAGCACGAATTGGCGAACCTGTTTCCGAGCCCTCGAAAGTTCCGCGTACGTAATATTATCGTGGTCCAATGACCCAGTTACCGCGTCACCGCATTATTATAAACGAGGGAACGTTCGATTACGCAACCGATGGGGCTCAGATGTTTATCTGGTTACTCGCCCCGCGAGTGCACACCTTTCGGATCGCTCGAATCGATAAACGCCGAGTTTCCCGGTGCTTTTCTGCGGTTGACGAGGGTACGCGGAGAAAAAAAAGGTTCGCTAGATGTAACAGAAAACGGTTTATCAAAGTACCATCAATGTACAAGGATTTTTGAGATCAGGTTTTGAAAGCTGCATCGAGACGAAAATTCTTCGAGAAATTAACATATTTGAAAAACACACTTTTGAGAAATCGATACGCATCACTTACGTTAGATTAACTTTCAAACGTCGAGTTTTTTTACGTATCGAAAAAGTGTTTTAGGCTTTTCATCGAAATTTTTGGGTTTAGAAGGTTTTCAAATATAGAATTATCATCGGGGAGTTTATAAGTGGTTTCTGTTAAAAAAAAATTCTAGAGAAGTTGGTAGAAAGTTCATGTGAAATGTTGAAGAAGTATATGAGTTTGATCGAATTTAATTTAATTTCGACGTAAATTATACGTAATATTAATTGTAAAACAAGGTTTTACGCCCATAAGATCCAAAGAAAAAATTTTAGGTTCAGTGAATTGGAGAATTGTATGAACTTTGAGTCTTTCATATGGATTTAAGAAAAACACAAAAGAGGAAAAATATAGACAAATTGTAAATATGTCAAAATATGGAAAATGTAGAGATTCAGGTGATTCGTACAACTGGGTAATTTCAAAATTTACGTTATTTGGATCATTTCAGCATATTTTGTTATTTCATCATAATTTTATAAATTTTTCCCATTCTAGAAACTCCGTGAATTATTACAGTTTAAAATTTTTAGAAACACTGGCATTCTAAAAATTCAGTAACTTTATTAAATTCAAATATTCAAGTTATTTTCAAAATTGTAGATATGTGATTAATAAGGGGGATTCGAAAAGTTGCCAAACATTGGAAAATGTCGGAATTTTAAGAGTTTCAATATTGTAAAAATTTACTCGTTTTTATAAATATCATTTATAATCTTCAATGATTACTAAAATTTAGAATTTTCGTTACATTTAGAACATTTTTGCAAACCATGGGACTTTCGCAAAATTCACAAATAATTATCGATTATTTGAGAATGTGGGAAATCGGAAAATTTAAAGATTTATGGAATTTTAAGCGTTCTGAAAATTTGAAACGAAAAATTACCTACAAAATTTATTGATAAGCATGTTAAAATTCAGAACTTATAAAAATAAAAATTTTACGAGAATTTCGATTATTCGTAACATTTTGTTCAAATTTGAAAAATATCGAAAATACCAGAGATTGGAAGAACTTCAATATTCCAAAAATTTATTCGTTTTTTTTTAATTTCATTAATGATCTTCAATGATAACTAAAATTTAGAAATTTCGTCACATTTACAACATTTTTGCAAACCATAGGACTTTTGAAAAATTCATGAATTATCAATAGTTTGAGAATGCTCGAAATCAAAAAATTAAAAAATTTATAGAATTTTAAGCATTCTGAAAATTTGAAACAAAAAAATGGCCGACAAATTTTTTAATGAGTACCTAATTATAATTCAAAAATTATAAAAATAAATATTTTCTACAAATTTCAGTTATTCTTAACATTTCGTTCCAGTTTGAAAAACATCGAAAATATCAGAGATTGCAAGAATTAAAATATTGCAAAAATTTACTCATAAATATCATTTATAGTCTTCAATGATTACTCAAATTTAGAAATTTCGTCCATTTACATCATTTTTGCAAACGACAGGATTTTCGCAAAATTCATAAGTTAATTATAGCTATTGCTATATTTATATTAATTTAAATATAAATTATATACTGAAAATTTTAAATATATAAAATAATGAATGTATTATTATAAATTAAATATTATTAAATGTATATACATATAATAAATATTATATGTATAAAAGTATTATAATAAATATAGTTAAACTATTATAATTTTCGAATTGCGATATAAATTTAAAATTCAGAATGCAAGCTTGGGAAATTCTTGAAATAATGAAATTTTTGAAAAAAAAAAATAACACTTTTGATATTTTTGGATTTCAAAACTCCGAAACTTAATTTTTCGAGTTTTGAATTTTCAAGTTTTTTTTTATTGACAATGAATAATTAATTGTGAATTTTCATTTTTTCAATTTTAAATTTAAGACATTAAAATGAAAATTTGGGAAATAGTAGAAATTTTTGAAATAAATAGTTCGAGAATGTTCGGAATCAGAAAATTTGAAGATTTATGAAATTTGAAACTAAAAATGGCTTACAAAATTCATTGATCAGCATATTAAAATTTAGAAATTATGAAAATAAAAATGTTTTGGCACTTTGGAAATTTCAGTTATTCCGAACATTCCGTCAAAATTTGAAAAATATCAAACATTTTTTAAATGTTGACCGTTTTTTATATGGATCCAAATATTCAAATTTCGAATCTTGTAGAATTCGTTAATCTAAGTTCAATTATCGCGTGCAACGAGAATGAGTTTGTAAAAATGTAATATGAAATTTAAATTAACAATTTCATTTCCAATTTAAGAGATTTACATAATACCATTAAATATCTTATCATGTTGCAAAGTTATCGTAAAACTAATATTTTTTATTATGTTGCTACAATCCTCACATCAGTTATTCAAATATTCCCATCTCTGCTAAATTTTAGTTTCTCGCTGCTACAATACATTTCTAAAGTTTCCTTGAAAATTTGGCGCCATAGGCAGTTGCTTAGATAACCAATAATCTCTTAAGTGACTCAGTACATTTTTTCGTCCTGTTTCATTGTACATCTTATTATCATTCGCATGCGTAATGATGGTAGCTACTGATAATCATCACAATAGGACTGTAAAAAAATCTATTGTATCCTTGTCAAACACTTCAAAATTATCTATTGTCTATTATTCAAACTCATTCATGACTTGTCCCAAAGCTTTCAAGAGATTAGAAACCCTGATTGAGAAGTTTCTTTTTCCTTTTTTTATATTTTCTACCTTGTTTTCCAGCAAAGAAAAAACATTTGAAAATAACCGACGGTAATTATCAAAAAACAAAAGGATTATTATTTTTAAAAGTATAGAATAAAATTAATAAAAATGATGATTTCACGGAGTTTTAAAGTTTTCTCAAAAATTGAAATCGTATATGTTTCTCTGGAAAAGGTGTAAAAAATTTGATGAATCACAAAAATACGAGAGCACGTTTTTGAAAAAAAAAAATTTCGCTTCGTTTGAGAAGAATATATGAATGATTGAACAGTTACAGAACGTGATAGCAAACAGGATATTCCATCAAAATCTTGAATAAAAATGCGTGGATCGCGCGAGAAGCCTGATCGAGCATTCGTAATCGCTGAAAACGAACAATGCGTGAATTAAAAGAGGACAGGCAAAAAATATAAGGGCCTCATGGAATTTAAATCACGCCCAGACACTCCAAAATTGTACAGTTTTTTTTTCTTGGATTGCACAAACGTTTGAGCAGTCATTCAACAATTTCGATACAATGCCCTTTTTATTTTTTTCCATCAACCTCGATTACAGATTTTTTTTGTATCAGTTTTAACTTTAGTCGAATTTAACATAAATTCGTAAGTTTAATAAGAATTTACTCTACTTTTTACTCATTCCCAGCATCATGTAAAAAACCTGTATTTTAACCTCGAGTGTTTGCAAAAATAAAAATACTTTGATTTTTTCAACTGCTCCGCAAGATTTGATTACACGTTATTTTTTAATTGTCCACTCCAATCTCAAGTTACTTTTTTTCGTAAAGCTTGAAGTCCTCGATTTACGGTTATGTATGGTAATTTCCATCCTCTGCGTCATAATTTATGATAATTTCAAATCAGGCGTAATTGATTTCCTAGTTATCTGTGATACGTTTATTATTCATTATCATTTATAAAAAAAGTTCCTTCTCTTGTGATAACTGAGTTATGCAGTCCTTTTATGAGAATGAAGGAATATAAAATGGGCTTGATTTCGGTTAAAGTTAACGTATTTTTATCTTTATAGGTTATTTATAATAATTTGATGAAGATTTTTCAGTATGTTGGAAATTATTAATTTGTTAATACATATTTTGATTCATAAATATTTCATATCAATTAGCGATAAAATATAAAATATATTATCAATAAAATCAATATAATAAATTAAATAAATAATAATAATAATAATATTCATCAAAATAATAATAACAATAATAATCAAAATCAAAATAAGATAAAATCATATAAAATCATATAAAATATTATCAATAAAATATAAAATTCATATACACAAAAATGATTTCAACCAATTTTTGAGTTGAAAATACATCCAAAGAATCTGAAATGATACGAACTTTCAACTCTGGTTCAGAACTTTCAAAAATTGGAGTTCACGATACGACACTCAAAAACTCCTTTCGCCTTGAGCACTTTTTTTCTCGCACCACACGACGTTCAAAGCGTAATTTTACGAGGTCGAAAACGATCGACACGAAGGAAGCATGGTAAAAGGTATTGCTTTACGAGCCGCTCCACGGATTCCACACCCATTGTCGCGGCGCATAAACGCTGCCTCGCGAACCTAATTCTAAGCCCACGATCGGTTTAAAGGTTGCGATCGGCGAGTCCCGCGATCGCGCCCACGCGCGCCTTCGTGTCATCACGGCGAGTATTGCGCAACGACCGAGTACACAGCTCAAGCAAAAACGTCCGAAGGGGCAATTAAACGCCTCATTTACCGATTAGGGATCGACTTTCCCGAAGCGAATTTCATTCCTCCAAGTTTATCTTCGTTAAACCAAAATTTATCTTTTTCTTACACATTCAATGGCGTAGCAAGACATTTTGGCGCGCGGGGCCCGATGGAGAAAATAACCCCCCCCCCCCCCCAATGGAATTATCATTAAGAAAAATCGATGATATTCTTTTTGGATAATGTTTTTGACATTAAAAAGTGTCTCAGAATTCCAAATAAGACGCATTGGAATGTCTTCGAAGTCGAAATAAGATATTTCGAGAAGGGTCTTGGAAATTATAAATATCTTGAAAATTTTCAAAAAACACTTTAAAAAGTGTCTTAGATACTTAAAAGTGTATTTAAGTTCCGGAAAAGATACTTTTCAAGAACTCTAAATTCAAAATAAGACTTCAAGGATTGTCTTCAAATTTTTTATAAATCACTTCAAGTAGTGTCTTAGGCGTTAAAAAGTGTCTTCGAATTTTAATGAAACGTCTCAAATAGTGTCTTGGACATTCAAAAGTGTTTTGAAATTTACAAGAAGACACATTGGAGTGTCTTAGAATTTCATATAAGAGACTTTGCGAAGTATCTCAGAGATTAGAGAGTGTCTTAAAATGCCGAAGGAGACGCTTCTGAGTGTCTTCGATTTTCGAGTAAAACATTTTGTAAAGTGTCTTAAAAATGTCTGAATATCTTTGGATTTTCAAAGACACTTTGAAAAGTGTCTTAGAAATCCAGGAAAGATACTTCAGAAGGTCTTTGAATTTTAATAAGACACTCCAAGAAGTGTCTACAAATTTGTAATAAATCACTTTAAGAATTAGTGTGTCAGACGTCTGAAAGTGTCTTAGGATTTTCTTAAAACACCTTCAAAAGTGTTTTTGACATTAAAAAGTGTCTCAGAATTCCGAATAAGACACATTGGAGTGTCTTGGAGTTTCAAACAAGATACTTCAAGAAGTGTCTTGGAAATTCAAAATATCTTGAAAATTTTTGAAGTGCACTTTTAAAAGTGTCTGAGACACTTTAAAGTGTATTAGAGTTCCAGAAAAGATACTTTTTAAGAACTTTAAATTCAAAATAAGACTTCAAGGACTGTCTTTAAATTTTTTACAAATCACTTCATAAGTAGTATGTTAAACGTTGGAAGGTGTCTTCGAATTAAAAAAAAACACCTCGAATAGTGTCTTGGACATTTAAAAGTGTTTTGAAATTCCGAATAAGACACATTGTAGTGTCTTAGAATTTCAAATAAGAGACTTTACGAAGTATCTCAGAGATTCGAGAGTGTCTTAAAATTCCGAATGAGACGCTTTTCAGTGTCTTAGAACTTCGAGTAAGACATTTTGTAAAATGTCTTAGAAATGTTTAAATATCTCTGGATATTCAAAGACACTTTGAAAACCGTCTTACAATTTCAGAAAAGATACTTCAGAAGGTCTTTGAATTTTAAGAAGACACTTCAAGAAGTGTCTACAAATTTTCAATAAATCACTTTAAGAATTAGTGTGTCAGACGTTTGAAAATGTCTTAGAATTTTCTTAAAACACCTTCAGAAGTGTTTTGAACATTTAAAAGGTCTCATATTTCGGTGTAAAAAACAGAAGTGTTTTAGAATTTCCAATGAGACACTTCAAGAATTGTGTTGACATTCGATAATGTCTTAGATCCTAGATAAGTCACTTTGAAGTGTCTTAGCATTTCGAAAAAGACACTTTCGAGTGTCTTAGAATTTCAAATAAGGCATTTCAAGAAGTGTCTTGGGTATTTCTGAATATCTTGGAACTTCAAAGAAGACAGTTTAAGAAGTGTCTTATACAATCGAAAATTTCTGAGAATTCCGGAAAAGATACTTTTAAAGATCTTTCAATTCAAAAATAGACACTTTGAGGATTGTCTTAAATTGTTGCATTTATCACTCAAAGAATTGACTCAGACGTTTGAAAGTGTCTTAGAATTTTCATAAAGCACCTTCAAAAGTGTCTTCGAATTCTGAATAAGGCACATTGAAATTTCTTGGAATTTAAAATATGACAGTAGTAGTGATTCTCATTTTTTTCCTTCAAAGAACGATAAAATTGGCGACCCAGGAGAAAATTTTCATCCCATTTTGTACGCTTTTGGAAAATTTGTCACGCTCGAAAAATAGGTAGATTTGCGCTAATGAACGGTAGCCGATTTACCGCTCCTTTAATTTCGCGCCCGGGGCGATTGCCCCCTTCGCCCCTCCCTCGCTACGCCATTGTACACATTTAATCAGTAACGAGATGAAAAAGCGGATTTTCATCGAAATTTTTTCATTCAGAAAAAAAATTTGTTCATCTCAAAAACTACTGTCCCGAAAGCATAAAACTGTGAAAAAAATTCACCAACAAATCAGTTACCAAATCTCCTGGATGCCCGAAAAATTTAAATCCACGATTATTCAGTGTTGAAAGTTCTCTCACGTTCATATCCAGAAAATGCAAATCTCAAAAAACAAACGTTTCGTAGCAAAAAGACTCGGGGTGATGCGTTTTTAACTCGATTACATTTCGTGGCACGTCGATCACGTGCCGAGGGAATAATGGAATGAATGTTCGGTTATGAAGAAATGATACAATCGACACACGCTCGGCGCTCAGGAGTCGTTACGATTTCCCGTTGTGGAAACGCGTCGTTTTATTATCATCGGGAGACTATCTCGAGCGAAGATGAGAAAGAGGCGAGTCTCGTAAATTAGAAAGATATGGGAGGGTGGTAAAAGAGGGTCGTAATGGGCGCAGGTAATGAGGATAGCGTGAGGCACGTGCCTGCGCAGTCCCTCGCTTCGCTCCGTCATTATCCAGAAGTGCCAATCGCCCCTGGCTCGCGGCTTTTACGATACCAAGCACTGTTTGCCGGCCGACTTTCACGTCAATATTAGCTTTTTCCCCGTTCCCGGCTTTTCTGCACTGCGACGGTAGCATTTTTTGAAAAATGCATTCTTCGTAAAGTGTCTTTGTTGTCCATGGACGGCAAAACTCCGATTGACGGTCAGTTCCAGAGTCGAAAGCTCGTATTCATTTCATTACAATTTTGAGTTTCGTGAAAAGTGGCTGAGGACTTTTCAACTCTGGAAATAAAAATAACAAAAATATTCTAAACCAAAACCCCCCATCTTCACGTTAAACTGCTTGGATAAAAAATTTCGCACTTTTTCTTACGACGTTACCTTTTTGCATCGGCACCTCGTTGCCGACAAAAACTCGTTCCAGGCCATTAGATTTACGCAAGATTTCATTGGAAGCGGCGAAACCGGGCGCGGAATTAAAATGAACGTTCCTCTTTCTTTTATTGTTCCTTCGCGCATCGCACGAAATAATCGTGTGGGTTTTTCGGGCCCACGCGAGGAAGCAAGGCCCCAACATCGCGGTAAATATAAGGCCCGAGAGCTACTCGCGAACGGCAGCAGCCGCGATTAGAATAAGTTAAAAGATGGACACGCGGATAAGGAGAGAAATTTAGCCGAGCCAACCTTTCGTAAGCTTTTAGCCGTCCTTTTATCGGCGTATAGATTTGAATAACGATCGGCCCAAAATATCCGGCTCCCCAAATTCACGCGGCAACGTGTTTCTTATTAATTTTCGCCGCGCGATGAATTTTAGGAAGCCCATAATTAACTGCTCGTTAAGATACATATTTCGATACAACTAATTACCTGGAAGCTTTGGCGGTGGGATTAAGTTTTATCGAATTTACGAGCGCTTGATTTGATTACGCCGTTTTATTGAGGTAATTATCTGAGCCACGATTTATGTGCGTTTGTATATTGCATGCTTTTTTTTATTATGCATATATAATAATGAAAAAAAAAAAATAATAATTTAAAATAATGCATTTTTTATCATGCACATATTCATGTCACAAATTAGTATATCACGCATATATTTATAAACAAATTAACATATCATATTAAATTGTACTTCATGTATCTTCAATCAAATTATTAAATTATCGAGTATTCTACACCACTACATGAAGTTTAATGACTTCATAAATCCCATTATCATAACGTGATTAACTCTTATCAGTTACGATACTGTTTTCAGATCATTTTTCAGAAATACTCGATCGAGTAAAACAAGTTTCTCTACTCAGAAAAAACTTCATCTCCGAAAATGACTTATTATTCATATATTTTTGCACGATTATCAATCAAATCGTTCTGCGAAATTTTCTTATCGCTCGTGAGCACTTTCAAGCACTCATTTATAAGTTTGCGTTTGAATTGAAATGATGAAACGAAAAAAAAGGAATTTCCTTCGAAAATTGTTTATGGCTGTTTTGAAATATGTCAACATCTCAGATTAACTGGGAAATTCGCTATCACTATGAGAGAGAGAGAGAGAGGGTTAAAAAAAAAACATATCTTTCTCGGTTTTCCCGAACACGGAAAGCGTCAAACTTCATTGAACGCTGAGTTGCACTTTACACATCTTCGAACAAAAAACAATTGCGAGCATTGTTACAGCGAGTCCCGTTGTATGATATGGAATTCGCATCGCTGAGCGTTTTGATAAAGTTGAGACCATGTACGGAGTAGGAATTGTGAAATCGTGGAAAGAAGTGAAAAAGTGACAATGCGATGTTCGCGCAGGGGTTACATTTTTCTATGAGAATTTTCGTTACAAGAATTTTTTGTTCCTGTTTGGACGTTTTCGAAGTAGATATGTGTATTTTTGATGTAGAAAGTGATTTCGTTTATTTGATATTTATATTGAATTAGGGTGAAATAAATTATTATTTTATCTGAAAATGGAAACAGTAAGAATGATGAACTTTAAAATCAATGAAAATACGAAGAGAAAGAAAATAAGGAAATTGTTTGAAACCAGTAGTAAATAAAAAAAAAAATAGAATTTACAAAAATGTCGAAAGTCTAAGAAACTTTGAACTTTGGAGCATGTAATTGTGGAAATTTAAGCAGAAGTTTATAATAATACTAGTAAGTATTTCGAATCGTAAAGAAACTGAAGAAATACTAAAACTATTAGACTCTATGAAAGAACTGTTTTCTGAAAAATCTCAACAAGTAAGTACGATCTTTAAGACTTAGAATTCTAGACATTGAATTCTGAAACAACGTATTTAAAAAAATTCTGTAAACTCTTGTTAACACTTGAAAAAGAACGAAAATATACAAATCTCTAAAATATTCAAAATCTACATAGACCCAATTTTCCTAGACTTTTTTGAAAATACTGGAAATCTATTGAAATTAAAATTTTAGAAATCTATATAGTAATCTGCAAATAAATTATTAATCTATAAAAATTCTACAAACTAAAAATCGTTGTGAATTTCGATACTTTAGCATTGCATTCGAGAAATCTGTAGAGAGAATCGTAGAATCCCAAGAAATGAGTAAAATATCAAAAAATACGACAAAATTGTACAAACATCATAAAATACAAAAATTTTTGAAATGCCTGAAATACATAAAAAATGCACTTCTTTTGGTATTTTATAATTTTGAATTTTTGACGATCTAGTCTTGATATCAAGATTTTATCATTTTACGAATTTCGGATTTTCAAATTTCTATAAATTTTGTAGTCCAGGGTTCAACATTTTTTAATACGTAATCAATATAATAGAACTCAATTTTTGTGATTTTTAAGCAACAAAAGTAAAAATTAAAATTTGATGAATTTCATCATTATACAGGGTGTCCCAAAGTCAACAATCAATATTTCAGGGGTTTATAGTTTGTGAAATTCTAAGACGATTTTCCCTTTGTCATTTTTGGAAATTCGCAAAATTAAAAAAGTTATTCAAGTTTGAAATTTGAACAATAAATGCACTTTTTCGA
>JAPYZL010127525.1:0-20301 GCA_030522825.1 Platygaster orseoliae
TTTTACCAAACGTGTTTGGTATTTTATGCCAAAAAGTTGAAAAAATCTAACAAAGATACAGGAGAATCTCCGTTTATTTTGGTAAAAAGTACTAATGTTCGAAATTATCACCACTTCGCCAAAAGTTTAGTAAATTCTACCGCCGTTTCGATAAAATTTACAAAAAATTTTTCTTTGTGTATACACAGAATTTTAGAATTTCATACTATATTATTAGAAAACTGACTATTTTCATCACTTTCTCTCAATTTTCAATGAACATTTTTTTCCATATTTTTTTAAGTATTAGGACAATCGAAACAATTTTATGATTTTTAATTTTTATATCCAGAATCTCACATTTTTAATTGTCGAATTATATATAGCAAAATTCATTTCTTGTGATATTTGATTTCTAGATTTTTTTTCTAATCTTTCTCATAATTTTTGTAATTCTTTAATTTTTGAGCAATAAACGAGCATTATGAATGTCTATTTAGCTTTTGAAATTTTTTAAATTCGATACTGTAGGAATTAAAGTTGAAATTTTTTTTATATTTTAATAAATTTGAATAGAAATTATAACTTTTTAGATTTTAGGTATTTCAAAGATATCTAGAATTTTCGTATTGCATGTTATTTATAAACTTTTTTTTGCTTACTGGTATTTTCAACAATTTGCAGTGTTCTTTTGGATCACTATACAAAATTCTATTCCATGCTATATTATAAACCATAATTGATAGTTTTGTTATTGAAAATTTTTTTTTTGAATCTCAATTTCAACGTAACTAATATTCATTTAGTTTCCAATTCATTTCAACAGTAAAATGAATTTTATTTGCCGGTATAAAATTCAACATACATTTAAATTTCACGCGTGCGCCAACTGAACGCGCAGTTAAATCTTTCCGACAATCCTCAGCTGATTTTGATTTTACTCCCTCGAGTAAAGAAGTTTCACTTCAAATATTAATTTCATAAATTTTCAATTTTTCATTTTCAGAATATTAAAAAAAAACTGTATTTTACACTATTTATAAAGATAAATGGAAAATTAGTTCATTTTACTGAAAAATGTAAAAAAATCTATAGATCTTATATCGTTCTAAATACTTACTGACTTCTAGCAATTTTAAAGATGAAAAAACTGAAAACTTCCAAAATAAATAATGGAACGGATAAATTTCATTGTCAGTAAGAAATTATCAATGTACATTAACGTTATTTTCAAAGTTTTCATTCCCGGAATATTCTCAGAATTCAAAATTTGAGTTAGACTTCTGAGCTAAGACAATATTATTTTACTCGTTTTCGAGCCCTTGGCAGTTTATAGAATCGTGAGGTTGAATTTTGATCAGCAATTTTCAACCTGCTAACTTCGATCCATAACGCAAATATTGAATTTTTTTTAGTATATAAGGTCGGATTCGGAAATTTCATACCGTAAATTTTCGTTAGTTTTAAGGAAATCATTAAATCCACAAGTTTTACGTTACAGAAAGAAAAATAGTTGAAATCGTAAATTTGGCATTTGAAATCTCAAGTAAAAAATTTAATAAAAAAAATATAAACTGATGAATAACTAAGCTTTCATTTTTTTTCAACATATTTCTTTTGTGCCACTGTTGTATCTGAAATGAAAAACTTTTTTTCGTAATTCATGGAATAATTTATTATTGTTTATCGTATAATTATTTTTATCTCTCAACAATTATGAATAATTTTACAATCTACTTTTCCAGTCAATTTAAAGTTATGTTTTCGCAAACTAAATTTATTCCAGAGTTGAGAATTATAAAAAATTTAACGCTGGGAACTCAATGAAAGTTTAAAAATCATTAAATCCAAAAATTTCACATTTGAAACATCTTGAAACATAAAAATACACAAATCGTAATTCTTGATTAAAAAAACAAACAAACAAACAAAATTTTAAACAATTAGTCTTGGAAAAGTATTGTGTTCAGTCTAGGAAATAATCATGAATATTTTTAAATACTTTCCACCAATTTCAAAATTGTATACACAATCATAATCAACTGAAAATTACATTTTGCTGAAAAACTGAAAATTTCGAACTATTCACTCTTTAAAAAACACAATATTTTTATTTCTTTTGAGTACTTTATCTCATGACTAACAATTCATAAACGCGAAAAAAGCTACAAAAAATATTCGCAACGATTGCATCAAATTGGTAACTCACTCGAGAAGAAAAGTACCCAAGTTTCGTAAAACGAATAATTATTAAACAATGTCCGTTACGCAACGCTCAATTTACCAAGTAATGTCGAGGCTCATCAAAATGCTTTGGGTCACGAGCAGTTGCGCAAAATCGACGGGACTTTGATGGAATTTCTGAATTCTAACATTTCCTTTTCCTTTATCGTACCTCAGAGATAACGTTATCCGTTTCAAAACAGTCATCTAAAAACAGAAACGTTGTAATCACGCTGATATTACGCAAATTACAAACCAGACGCGTCAACGTCGCGCGGTGCAATTAGGAGACCTGTTTTCCATGTAACTGTTCACTTATATCAGTTTTAAAAATTTGTTTGCAATATATTAAAATTTATTACTAAAACGATCCAGGCTGTAAATCACATGGTGAATTACAATATTTAGATAGATTTCAAAAAGAATTAAAATAATTTTCAATAAAGAAATACCCACAATACTCTGCCAAATGTGGCAACGTACTCGTGCATTGCATCACACGAATTTCGTGCAACACTTTGTGTCAGACAAAAAACCTCTAAGGTCTCCCAACCTTCGACTGTTTTTTCTATATAAAAACGTTCTCACGTATAATCGTGAAATTTCATCGCTATTAGCCAAGGCAGAACAAACACAGCCGTACTTTGTTGCAAATGAGCTCGAACAGAAGTCGAAGCGAAAAAAAACAGCCTCGTTAGATTGCATAATCATCGATTAATTAGGAGTTGGCGTGACGAGGGAATCGTCGAAAATGGCTGGCGAAGAGAAAATATCATTGAATATTCCATCGTTTCCGCGTAGAAAAACGGACGACCGAGCAGGAAGCTCGCCAAAAGTGCAGGCAGATCGAAATCTTGGTGTCTCTCCTATTTTGGATGCGAGCTTGTTACGTATAGACCGATTATTGGCTCATAGAAAATTCATCGAAAAGACTAATTGCGAGTAATGACCAGTCATGACCGAGTAAGGTACGAGTGGGCGCGGAAAGAGAAAAGAGGCACAGGAAAATAATTCTTCAGGGAAAGTCGCTGGTTGATAATGAGATTGGGGGATTGACTTTTTTCTTAAGGGATTCGTGGTTTGGAATATTAAGATTAAAATGGTGAGATTCGCAAGAACTATATAAGTAATGTCACTTTTGTTATGTGTGATTGTGATTTGCATAGGTGATGTTATGAATAATTAATTTATTATGGAGTCATTTTATTTATTATCGTGTAGGTGATTAAACAAAAAAATTAGCTGTAGAATAGGAAATTTAGAGAATTGTCTTCTGAATCGAAAAAAAGCATTTCTTGAAATTCTGTTGAACCTGCAGCCTGCAGGTAAAGTTTCTTCGCGATTTTGCAGCGGTTTAAACCCGGAGCAGGGATTAAAGGGGGGATAAGAATAAGAAGACGACGGAGACGACTACGACGGGGATTCTACATAAGAGATCATGACTCGATTTCGCTCCGCAAAGGAGAAAGTTACCAGGAACTGCCTGAATCCACATTGTAGTCACGAGTCTTGGATAAGACTTGGCGAAACGACTTACTTCAAGAGCTCCCTTTTTTTTATCCCGATCCGCCTTCCACGTTTTTATCGCGGGCCTTTTTCCTTTCGTTCGATTATGCTCCGACTAATTGGAGCGCGCTTTCCAATCAAACCCAATTAGAAATTGTTCCCGCGTTTCGGATTCCATGTGTCGGGAAAAGAGAGGATCGAGTCTTCTAGTGCTCAGGGCAGCCCTTTTCTGAAAAAATTACAAATCGTGATTTAATTTGAGTTTCAGCGAATTTTTCATGAATTTATAATATATTAAATGGTTGATAATATATGACTGTTTGAATTTTCTGTATTATTTTGAAAAAAATTACAGAATATTACATACTGTATTATGTAAAAACTGCAATATTATTGTAAAAAGTAGAATAATATTGCACTTTTTGCAATACATCTAGCAAAAAGTTAAGGTTTTTTCTCAGTGCTGACTTTTGCACGACAGTGCACATATTGCGAAGTCCGCAATAGACGATTCAGAAAATTTTTCTTACCAAGAATTTCGCGATGAATGACTGTTTTATGTGAAATTTCTCAACAATATTTTCCCTGCGAAGCAAATTTCCGTTACACAATCTATTAGATCTCCAATAAAGCACAACACGGAGTCCTTTGTTATCGTCGAATGGACCTCTCATCTCTCGACGCGACGCTGCAGGAAAGCAGGGGCTCGCGTAACAATTCCCAGTGACGCAATCGCGAGTTACGAAAATCGACTTTCTCGAAACACGAATATTAATTGTTCCCAGGGGCGAGGCCAAAAAAAAATCGTCGATCGTGCGTTATAAATGATCCGAAACGGAGATTACAGACGGCCAAAAAAGCGAGGCGTCGCCCCGGACGAATTTGATTCTATAGATGAACGCGAATCAATCAAAGTCATCACAAGCCATCATTTGCTTGCGTTACTATGACCAATTGTCACAGAAACGATTCATGATTTCGTGATTTGTGCGATTATGAACGTGGTATGGGGTAAAAAAATTAATGAAGGTTATGATCAGAGGCATAGGATGAAGGGGGTTTTAGAGGTATTATACGCTACTGAGGTTTCAGTAAAATTAATTGATTTTCAAAAAGTATTAAGTTAAAAATCAGAAAATGTATTTTGGAATTGAGAACTAATGGAGTTTCGTGAAAAGACATTTTCGGAATGAAATTTACGATACAAATGTAGTACATATAAAGGATTGTAGAACACCTCTTCCAATCCGTATTTTCTACTTTAGGATTTCCACTCCGTAATTTCCAACAACTTCTTACAAATGACTTTTTTTCCATATTATGTAATTTGCAACAACTGTAATTTCCAATTTTTTTTTCCAATTTCATTGCATCTCCAACAAAAGCGTAGAAAATAAAAACATGTAAAATTTTATAAAAAAGTTGAAATATCAAATTTTTGCGCAAAATGTAGAATTTCCAAAAGTCGAAGTTGGATGTGATGCCCGATGGTACATAAATAATCTAAAATTGCACCATTTTCACAATATTCTTTGTATTTTTTAACAATAAAATAAACTCGGTTCTTAATTTTTCTGCGATCATGTGTTCTAATAGATTTTTTTATATCCTGACCTAAATCCAATTGTCGTAACATTGTCTCCGTATCACTCTGCTCAGCTTTTAATTCTTCCAAAAAAAGAAGATACTATTTATTTATTTATGAAATATTATATCTTATAGAGATAATAAAGATATCATATCTTATGAATATTCATCTACAAGATATTTTTTACTATAAAGATATAGTAAAAAACACGAGGAAATGACACCCCTTAAAGTTTATTAACAGTTGAAAGTGTAGTATGGTAACTCGAGAAAATAAAAAAATGAGAAGAATAGTTCGAATATTCATGTTCATAAAGTTTCATTTCATAAAGTTTAAATGGGACAAATCACGCAAAAATTTTTTTCAGGGATTTACCAAAAATAATGTGAAACCTTGAAAAGAAAAATAATTTGACGTAGCCCCTAGCAAGGAAATTTTTAAAAATTCAAGAATACAAAAATTCTGAGAATTTCGAATCGAATTCTAAAATTTTAATTATAAAATTCAAAAATTTTGATTGAAATTCTGAAATTTAAATTCTAATTTCCTAAATTCCGAAATAAATTCTAAAATTTCCATTCTACATTAAAAAATTCTGATTCAAATTATAAATTCGAAAATTCACTGAAAAATTTCAGGAATTCACTGAAAGAAAGAACAAATTGAAAGAATTCACTGTGAAACTTCACTGAATTCTGAACATTCTAATTTATATTCTTAAAATTTGAAGTATGAATTCAAGAATTCACTGAATTTAGAGAAAAAAATTCAAGAATTCAAAAATTCTGAGAATTCCGCTTCGAATTCTCTAATTTGAATTCTAAATTCAGAAATTCTAATTCAAATTCTAAAGTTTGAACTCTGAAATCAAAAATTTTGATTCAAATTCTGATATTTGAATTCGAGATTCAAAAACTGTTATTCGAATTCTGAAATTCAAATTCTAATCTCGAAAATTCCGAATTGAATTCTGAAATTTTAATTTTGAATTCAAAAAATCTGATTCAAATTTTAAATTCGAAAATTCACTGGAAAAATTCACGAATTCACTGAATTGAGTGAAAAAAATTAAAGAATTCAAAAAATTTGATTTGAATTCTGAAATTTGAATTCTAGATGCAAAAACTCTTATTCAATTTCTTAAATTTAAATTATAATTTCAAAAATTCTGAATTAAATTCTGAAATTTCAATTCTAAATTTAAAAATTCCGATTTCAATTTCAAATTCGAAAATTTACTGGAAAAATTCACGAATTCACTGAAAGAACGAACAAATTGAATGAATTCACTGTGAAACTTCACTTAATTCTAAAAATTCCGATTCATATTTTTTAATTTGAATCATGAATTTATTCAAGAATTCACTGAATTGTGTGAAAAAATTCAAGAATTCAAAAAATTCGATTTAAATTCTGAAGTTTGAATTCTAGATTCAAAAACTCTTGTTACAATTCTGAAATTCAAAGTCGAATTTCAAAAATTTTGAAATTTCAATTCAAGATTCAACAATTCTGATTCAAATGATAAATTCAAAAATTTACTGGAAAAATTAAGAATTCACTGAACGAAAGAACAAATCGGAAGAATTCACTGTGAAACTTCATTGAATTCTAAAAATTCTGATTCATATTTTCAAATTCAAATTATCAATTCAAGAATTCACTGAATTCAGTGAAAAAATTCAAGAATTTGAAAATTCTGACGATTCTGATTCAAATTTTCCAACTTGAATTCTAAATTCAGAAATTCTGATTCGAATTTTGAATCAATAATTCAAATCTCAGAAAAAAAAAATCTCGAGTGTTTTTTTAACGTTGTAAACTTTTTCAACATGAATATTCAAGTTGATACCTAAATTATCAAAAAAATAATAAGGCGGAAAAAAAGGGACTTTGGAAAAATAATAAGGTGGAAAATAAATCCAGTGGAAAATACGAATTGGAAAAAGTGACCGCCAACCCATATAAAGTACATATGATGTTACTTGTGATTTAAAAGAATGTACACTTTAAAATTTTGAGTTTTTTTAAATGTTTTATTACTTTTTTTTTTTTCAAAATGAAAAGCAATGATTTCACAAAAATAATTATTAAATATTTCAGATCAATGGAAGTAGTTCAACTAAGAAATAATGTACACTTGAATTTAAGATATTTTTTTTTTCAATCTAGATGTGTCTAACGAAATATTTTTGATTCAAGAAAACTTAATATGATTTCACTAAAGAACTTGAAAAATTATTTATACTTATATATATATATATTATATAAATTGTTAAATAATGAAAAAATGATACGATAACGATCGTATGATTTTAAATAATAAATATCTAAACATCTGTTACTCCTCTAAATGCCACCATATTTCCCAACACTTATCTCAATAAATTTCCTCCATTTCATTCAAAATTAACACAAAGATAAAAAAAAATGCAAGAAACTTCACAGAAAATATAGGCTGATAACACACAAATTTCCAAGTTCCTATGAAAATCGCCGCTTCGGGAGGAGGAAGGATTAATAAAGCTCGTTTCTTCTTCGGTTTTCTCGGCGAGGCAAAGGCAGTGAAAAAGGATAAAAAAAGCTCATTACTTCGACACCGCGAGAAATCTTGATAATTACCACTCGTATTTACACTCGTTGTTTTACAACAATATCCACGAGTTTCCATAAATAACGTTTGACTAGGTCACTGTTTTTATCCACGGATAATTAAAGATAATTATTATCGTTTCCAAAGATCGTTTCCCGCGGGATCATTATGTTAAAGGTGTGTAATTCCTATATCACGTTCTCGGGACTACTCGTGTGCTCGAAAGAAGGCCGTAAATGCCGATTTAGAAATGAGATTTTCCTTCAATTAACGGGTCTCTTAAGCCGAAACTACTCGAATCGATACAGTGATACGAAATTTTTTTCTTCGCTTTCCCCTTCGGAAAAAAATTCCACGTTAATGTATTTTAACAGCGTTCATCTTGATTGTCTGATAATTTCATTGTTTCATGTTAAAAAGATTGTGGAAAATTTTTTATATGACAGAGTGACCAGAATACTTTGTTCAAAAAATAGAAGAATGAGACTGTAAAAAAAGTGTTGAGCAAAAAGTTATGAAACTTTGCATTTTGACTTCGACTGATACATGATACTTTAAGGTCACATGAGTAAGTTTGGTTTGAATAAAAATTTTTTTTTTGTCTGTGTAATATATTAACGTCCACGGTTATGAAAAAAATCATGGTTACCTGCTGGTATCATTTATCAGAACTCAAGAATAATCGAAATTCAGGGAATTATATAACTTTATTTTAGTCTTCTGGTTTTTTTCGAAAACTCACTTTGTTTCAATTTATGGTATATGTTTGAACGATTTTCAACATTTAAATAATAAAAATGAACTAAATGAAATCCAAAAATGTATCAATAATTAAACAATGAACGAGGGGATCGAAAAAAAGACATGCATCATGGAGACAGCATATCTGGTCATTCCAAGTATAGAAGCTGTGTAAATACAATTAACGAAGAAAAAAGGTCGATGAGTGTTTGGGTTTCATTTCAAGGGTAGAGCGATAGTAAATGAGAAGTGCCATGTGGTCCTCGATATTTCAAATATTTAAATGATAGACCGCTCTTCTTGGAACAATTGGCCAAATTTCGTTGGCAAGGCAACAAATATTGAATTGAGAATCTCCAGACTCATTTCATTTGGAGACTAGTGGCAACAAATTTTGATACTTTAGATCTTTTTTTATCAACTTTTCAGACACAGAATTTTTTTGTGGTTTACTTGGATTTATAATTTAAATCTAACTTTCATTTTTTCATTTTGTTCACAATTCACCGTATTTCTATTTTTTTCATTCAATTTCACTGAATATAATTTATTTTTATACTTTTTTAAGCTTTATTAGTTACTTGTCATTATTATAAAAAGCAGTGTAAAAATACATGTATATTTTATAAAATTCTTCAAGTTCTACAAAAATCTGAAGAAATATCCTGAAGAAAAATCGTGCTAAATAAAAAATCTGACTTGCATTAATAAAATACCCAAATAAGAAATCTACCTACCTAAAAAACAGTGTTTTCTAGACTAATTTGAGGTAGCTCAGTACGAAAATATCATTCATTTGTTTGTCCAAAGAAGCGTTATTAAAATATTTAAAAAAAACAGGTTTATAATTATAATTTTATGTAAAAAAATTATATCTAAATTAAAAAAGTTTATAATAAAATAAATTTGAAAAATTAAATTAAATATTATATATCGAATTTAATATATAATATTAAATTCATCATCCAATTAAATAGTGAATTTATTAAAAGAATAAAAATGAAATTTAATGAAAAAAAAATTCAATTTAAAAAATTTATTTTTAAAAATTATGAATAAATTAGAAAAACTTATAATTAAAAATTATAATTAAATTAAGAAAATTATAATTTCATGCAAAAAACAGGTTTATGATTATTGTTATATGGAAAAATTTAAAAGATAGGAATAACAATCATTACGTAAAATGATAACAATAATAAAAAATAATAAAAATATATAAAAATTATCATAAACATATTTACTCAAAACTAGAGGACGTTACATATGGTTTTTTGGTAGTTGTCTAATTTTAAAAAAATTCGGTATACTCAATTTTACAAACTAACAAAAATTACAGCAATCTTGGTTTCAAAAGAATTATAATTATAAATATTCAGCTAGGATTACGTAGAAAAAAAAATTTAAGAATTTGTCTTAACCTAGTGATTAATAAAAAACAAAACTCAAATTTACAAAAATGTTAAAAATTAAAGAAACTTCGAACTCTTGAAATTCTAGAAATTTAGACAGAAATTTATAACAATAGAAAAAAGTTTTTCGAATCATGAACAATCATTATAGAAATACGAAAATTATTAGAATTCTCTAGAAAACTGTTTTCTGAACTTGGAATTCGAGACCATCTTATTGTAAAAAAATATACACAAAAATCCATAGAAAGACTACACGGAGAAAAATGATTTGGTTACAGCAACTATTAATTTAGTAAAATATGGACCCACCAAAGTTTTGGTTACTACAACCAAAACAATTTAATCTTGTGTTATAGCAAATAATGCTTCATTTTTATTACTGATATTTTGGTTGCGATATCCAATTATTTGGTTATCATACCTAAAGTTTTGGTTGTACTACCCAAAAATTTGGTAAACTCTTATTGTACTGAATGAATGGTTGCTGTAACCAAAAATTTCTTTACGTGCAGAAACACTGGTTGACATAAAAAATCTACCTTGCGAAAAAAAGTGTTTTCTATAAATTGGTGGTATTTTTGGTATAGATTTTATAAATTTCTAATTGGTGGTCGCTGAATACAAAAATATTCATAATTAAAATTAATTAAATCAATAATATTAATTTCTCAAAATATATTTAATTAATCAAATATTTTAAATAAATCGAGTAACTTATATTAAAGTAATGAATTTTCAAATCATAACAAATATCTTTTTCTCTCATTAATTCCACAAATAATACCTTCAAATAGATTAGTTATTTTTCATTTCTATATTATTATTTATTATATTTAAATTTTCTTTTTCTACGACTTAGAAATTAATTTTTAAATCAAATTAAAATTTGACAAAAAAAATTAATTTCAATTAAATGATGAATATTTTTTCAATTTTTTATTCACTTTTCCAAAGAAGGATTATTTAAATATTTGCAAAAAAAAACGAGTTTTTTTTTCATGTATTGCCAGAAATATCAAGGATAATTAACTTCATCAAAGGAAAATTTGTATCATTAGAAAGGTGTACTTCTTAGCTTTATTGTAATATACTGCTTACATTGATCAGAATAGTATTTTTTAAGTTACAATCACTGAAAGTTAAACAGAAATTACTCATTCTTAAAAACGGTATATTACTGTAAAACTGGGAAGTATAGTTTTTCAACTATAGATAGTATTTATTGTCAATCAAGTCTATCTTTCTGATATTTCTGGCAATAAATAAGAAAAAAAATTATTGATATTTTCTTAAATGAGTCTATAAAACCCTTTTTCTCACAAAAATTTGTAAACTAGTGATACTGAAAATCATCGAATTCCCAAGTAAGTATAAATTTTTCCGAGAAACCTCTCTCAAAATCATTTTACCTACACTTTTCTTGTTTTGAAAAATTCATAAAATCATCGTACAACAGTTGAATAAAGCTCGATCACCTAAGTTCATGCCATTGACCATTCGCGCTTTTCTTGTTGTACATAGCACGATAAGATCAGGGTGTCGAGTCGGATTTCATTGGCAGAGCGGTTTCGGAAAATCGGGGACCTCCCCGACTAGAAATAGACGCCAAGCTCTAATGCATGCCGACGTTCGGCCGATCCCAGAGGTAGCCGCCGCCGACCTAACCTTAATTAGCTCAGCTCGGCTTAATGCGCCCCTTTGTCTCTCCCTGCTCCCATGCAGATTCGGTCCCGTGTAATACCGCTTTCTCCACGACGACATCGATAATGTCGTGATTTACTCTCGCGCCGCTTTGGCTTCTGTCCTAGATTCTTTCGGCGATCGCTTTTTAGTCGACCACTTCTCGTGCAAATCCCCCCGGACGCTCCTTTCGAAAAAAAGGTCGAATAGAATCCTTACACAGGACAAACTCGAGAACTCATCAAATATTGTCATTACCAGGGTTTATTGAAATATGCAGGTTTATGATTAACCAAGTTTTTTTTCTTCTGTGGAAGATATGTCATTTATTAATGAAAATACAAGGTGTCCCAAATTCTCATAGACAAAAAATGGCAGATTCCTGTCAAGACTGAAACTGTCAAAACTGTTTATAGACTCGAAACTTGAGTCGAAGGAATGAGCCACTCATTCTCCTTTTTTCGAAACATTTTTAGATCTTGAACTTGTCACAAAAAAAGTGACATTCGTATAAACTCACGACAAAGATACGAAAAACGTCGTCAACAGTAGTCGTACTTTGAAGAAAA
This sequence comes from Platygaster orseoliae, assembly GCA_030522825.1. NCBI lineage: Eukaryota > Metazoa > Arthropoda > Insecta > Hymenoptera > Platygastridae > Platygaster > Platygaster orseoliae. The sequence continues at coordinate 12,295 of JAPYZL010127525.1, forward strand.
CCTCATGTTATACGAAGTTGGTCTGAAAGTCTCCCCACACCAGATGTTCATATTCCACACTCGCTTTCGTACGACGATTGAAATCCAAGTCGAAACCAAACACCCTCGGATTGTTTATACAATGGGAATCAACAAAAGCCGATAAAATTCGATAACCGAGTTTCGTACGCGTTGGAACGTCTCTAAGAATATATTTCAAGAGAAGCCGCACAAATAAAGAGAGTATAGCTAGTAAGATGATGAATGGGGGAGTAGGACGTAGTGGTGCTCTCGCTCATAAAATATCAGGAAATGATTCTATGACTGCATCCCAAGGCACACTCTGAAATCGATTCCTATTTTCCCATTTTAGTATTGCAAATTTTTCAAGTCATGTTTCCATCGAAATTTCACTTGCGATTCGGTATGCAATGTTTGTTGAGAAGGGAATGAAAGGGAAACAGTTTTTGAAGTTATCTTGGAAAAAATTCGTGTATGTATGTGGAAAGTATAGAGTATGAGGCAAAAAAAATCAGATAGTGCAAAAAAAATTTTTTGAACAAAGTGTTAGTAATTTTATAGATGAATGTGCCGAATGTCGATCTACAACTCAAATTTTCAAAATTTTAGAAATAGAGGTTAAACTAGAAGCTAAAATCTACGTTTTGGGAGTGTCAGAGTTTTGTAATTTAATTTTATTCTGAAGTTGTGATTTTTCAAAAATATTCATTAGTCATTTTAAAAAAAAGTAGAGTATGTAGATTTACTTTGGAAATCTTAATGTTTAAGGTTTATTTACGATATCATAATGAAAAAACATGGGATAATAATGAAAAATACAGACAAAATCCAATCTTGTTTTTTCGGAGTCGCAGTTTTTGCAAGTTAAATAGCCACAAGTCATTTTTACACATTGCAAATGATCAAAAAAAAATAACGCTGCAAAATCTTAATGAAAATCTATATAGATGTAATTTTTCCAAAATTTAGAATCACTGAAAATTGACCGAATTTCGAATTCTATAAATTCTATAAATCTTGATAGCAATAAACAAAAATACTGTAAATCTATTAGAATGTCAAAAAATTTATATTTCAATTAAGAAAATGTAAAAATACTAGAAACCTTCCAAAACGTAAGAACTATGCCGATTTATTTTTCTCAAAATTTTTAAAACTTGGACTCCTAGAGCATATAATTCTCGAAATCTATATCGGAATTCAATCGCATACCAGAACATTCTTTAAAGTGTATACATACTGAAAGAATTAAAAAAAACACAAATTTTTCAGAATCTGTGTAATTATTATGTTATGTAGAACATTAATAAAATCGTAGAATTTTCCAACATTGTAGCATCAAATTCTAGAAGTCTATACAGCGATTTATACAAATACTTGAAATCTATGAAAAAATATCTAAAAATACATACTTCGAAATAAAATAGATAGCGTACAATGTAAAAAATTCAACGATTCCATAAAGTACTTTAAATCTGTGTGGATGTAATAAATAAATAATAATAAAAATATTTGAAATACTTAGAAATTTTATCCTCAAAGCATTGAATTCTAGGGAACTTGATGAAAATCCATAGCAAAAAAAAAATTCTTTTAGTTGTATAAATACTGAAGAAACATGACAAACTACTCTTTGATTTCGACTCAAATTCAACATTTTCAAAATCTTTACATTGGACTGTAAACAAGAAGCCAAATAAATAAATTTATAAATAAATACTAATATTTTTATCAATTAATAATATATGAATTAATGTAAGAAATTATTCATTTGAATTAAAAAAAGTCAAATAAATACAGAAATTACGTTTTGAGAGTTAAATAGTTTTGAAACTTGAATTTTTTCCAAAGTTCTGAGAATTTCAAAAATATTGGATAACGTCATTTTAAAAAATAGTAGGGTACATCGAATCACTTTGGAAATTGAAGAAATTTGAACAAACTTCGATATTTCGATAACAATAACGTTAAATATATGTTATCGATAACAATAAACGTTAAACGTTTATTGTTAAAATAAATACCTTGTTTATGTTACAATTGTAGAGAAGCAATCACACGAAATTTCTCTTAAGGTTTTGACATATCACAGAACTTTCAAATACTAAATGTGAAAAATACAAAAAATATTGAAAAAAAAGTATGACAACTATCCCTGGTCTACCTCGAAATATATGAAAATCATTAGTGTATTCATATTTTTTCATTTCATCTTTTGACCTGATGTTTAAAAATTTTTCATAAAATAATAATACAAATTTTTGAAATACCTAGAAGTTTTATCCTCAAACCATTGAATTCTAAGAAGCCTCATAAAAATCCATAGCAATATTAAAAAATTCTCCAAGTTGTAGAAATACTGAAGAAACATGACAAACCACTTTTTGATTTCGACTTAAACTAAAAATTTTCAAAATCTTTTAATTGGAGAAGCCAAATAAATAAATATTTAAATTGTTTTTAATATTATAATTAATAATAACATATGCATAAATACAGTGAATTATTCATTTTAATCAAGTATTTTTCAAAGAAATAAAAAAATGACGTTTTGGGAGTGACACAGTTTTAGAACTCGAATTTATACAAAAGTTCTGAGGATTTTAAAAATATTCGATAACGTCATTTTGAAAAATCGTAGAGTACGTCGAATTTCTTTGGAAATGAAACAAATTTGAACAATTTTCAATGTTAAAGTTCAATATTACAATAAATACATTGTTTGTTACGACTGTAGAGTATTTATCACAAGTTTTGACATATCACAGAACTTTCAAATATTTAATGTAGAAAATATAAAAAATATTGAAAAAAAAGTATAACAACTATCCCTGGTCTACCTTAAAAAACATTAAAATAATTACTGTATTAGTATTTTTGTACATCAGTTTATGACCTGATGTTTTCAGTTTTTCCAATTCATGACAAAAGTCTTTAATAAAATTTTCCAAGAAGCGATAGGAACGTACGCACTTTCCGACCGGATAATGCCATACAAGTACAACGAGATCCCGACTTCACAACTGGCCATTGAATTCGCTGCGAGTGCGCGATATTGCGTTCATGGATATTTTTTTACGAGTATTGCGGAAAGGGCGACGTTCGGGGTCCCATTTTTTACGAGTGCGTGTGCAGGGGCGAGTTTTTTTCTTCGTGCGAACAATGAAATTGCGTTCTCGAACGTACATACTGTGATGTTTTGGAATTTTTCGAGAGTTCTTGATGGATTCGACGTTTCTAATTTTCGGATAGAACGAAAAATCTCGTTTTACTAAAAATGGGCGATTCAATAGTTCGTGACAATGGTACAGAAAGTCACAGGAAATATTTTGTGGCTGTAACAATAACTTTTTAATATAGTTGAAAATACATCATGTCAAAAATTTCAAGATTGATAACTTTTTTTATGATAAAATTTGGGTTTGATTCAAGAAAAATTTTTTTTTTGATTTTCGATTTACCCATGCATCGCGAATTTTTTTACGAGTATCGCAGGAAGAGCATCGTTCGGAGTGTAATTTTTACGAGTGCGTATGCAGAAACGCGGAGAGTCTTTTTACTGCAAACAATGAATTTGCTTTCGCAACATACATATTGTAATTTTTTCATTTTTATAGCGTATCTTGATGGATTTGGCGTTTCAGACTTTTCGATACCGGGAATGAAAGCGAGCTCTGGGTACAGAAATTTATTTACATTGGCGAAACGAGTGCACGTAAATACGAAATAACGAAAATTTTTTTCTATGTTGCAATGTAAATAAATCGTTCCTTAAATCAACTTGATTCAATATCAATTTTCATTCAACGTGTAAATTTTTACAGGGAAACTGAAATTGAAAAAACGTGAGTTTTTTTTATTTTCATGTTCACAACGTTTTAATAAAAAAATTTGAGGTTTTCCATGTAACGGTTTTTTAACTAGTTTATGAGGATAAATAATTATATATATTGACCCAAAAATTCTTTAATGATGTTTTATGCTGGGTGTGAAAATTGAGGAATTTTTTAATATCTCTAACGATGAAAAATTTTTTTCTGTTCCAGGTACGTAAAGATTTATAACAAATTGGAACAAGAAAGTAAGTAGAATTCTACATAAAAAAAGGTGAAGATTTATCTCGTTGAGGAAAACAAACGAGGAATCGAATAATACGGGCCCTCGCGCGAGAAACCGCGATCGCCTCCGCAGATATGACAGCTGAGGGTTTGACGGGGGGAAGGGGTCCGTAGGCAGGGTGTGATGAAAATGCCATTGTTTTGAAAAGGGAGAATATCTAATGAGGCACACACCGTCTGTCACTAATGCTCCATCGATTATTTCCCCGAGCGTTTACATTAACACGCCTTGCCAAGAAGAGGCAAAATGATGATTGATCGCGAGATACGATGTGGCAGATAAAGATTTCACCCCGTTGATACGACGAATTGAAAAGAGACATGATTTATCGCGTTCCCAAAAGTTTTTCCGAGGAGAAAACGCGTGTTACATGAGCGGTACCATCGGTCCGACGATTTTTTATCGGCAAAAAACTTTATCGCGACATCAATCAAATCGGCGAAAAATTTATCATGGTTGCATTACGTTTGCCTGGAGCGACAAAGTTTTTCGACGAATGGAAAGAGGGTGATTTCGTGATGAATTTCTCTTGTTTTTGCAAATTAAAATTGTAAGGAACTGATTCAAAGTAAATTTCTGTGAAGAAAAGAAAGTAAGGATTGTGTAAAGACATTTGTACTCACGTCGAAAATATTTTCTGCGTGTGGTCATACGTACAAAAACCTGAATTTTTGATTTGCTTGCACGGTGAAGTCGCTTGAGTTGTATAGATTCTAAACATCCGCAGCGCTTAAAATTCAGGTCTGCTACATTGAAGAAACGAATGGTGTGAGCCTCATTTAACGCGCGCGGAAACAAACGAGGAAAGTCAGGTAAAAAGGCGCTTTTTGGTGCCGACAGAGATGTTTGCTTAGGATTTCGAGTCAACCTGCAAGCGCGGAAGAATCGCGACGATCAATATTTGCGGAAGCGGAGCTATTCCTTCATTCATCTTTCCGCTTTTTGTATCTTGCGCTGTATAAATCGACTTTTCTTACTCCATTTTTACATCGTCCGCATTTTTTCGCGATAATACATACAAACAGTGATTGAGTCACTTTGAAAATAATTATAGTTGCAAATTTTTTCTCAATTGTAAAGACTCTTTTGACAATTGGAACAGCTCGAAAAAAACCTTAAACTATTTTTTTTTAATTATAACAGAATTGTAAGTTATTTATAAACGATTTTTTATGGAACGTTATTAAATTGCAATGTTTTTAGAAACTGGATAAACTGTATTTGATACAGGAATTTTAATACTGTTTAAAGAAGAAACGATAAGATACGTTTCGGAGAATGAGTACAATCCAAATCCTTCAGTATCTGCCGACAAAGAAATTCCGCAGTTTATTGAGAAAGCCATTTGTTAGCCAGAAGTTTTTGAGTTCGTCATAACACTTAATAATTATTTTGAGTTCGCAAAGGAAATTTGTTCTATTTTATAAATATTTTTAAAACGTTTTGACTAGAAAAAGTTAGTTGAATCGACATTTTAAACATTTTAATTTCTCTCTGAGATCTAAAAAAGTAACAAGATCCTCCATATTTCGTATCTCGAAAATTCCCAAAGTTCATGCGGAAAGTGAGTAAAAATTTCAAGCACCTTCAATATTACTCGAGTGGAGGAAATTTTCTTCCTGGAGTTGAAGCGAAATTTTGTGTGCGCATCGTCTGTGGATAAAAGCTGAAGGGTTAAAGTGGTTCACCTTTTCGTCGGTGGAATCGTATTCCACTGCGCTCATCCCTTTACCCACGTCAAATAATCGACCCTCGAAAATTTCACTCGCAGTACGCGCGCGAGATATCTTATCAGGGAGAGCTGATCTACGGGATGATTTTATTTTAAAATGCGCCTGGTTAATGCGGAGCGCGCATCAAGGCGAGGGGGCAAAACAGACAAAGCTCGCGTTCGAGACAATGCTGGAAAGGGGCCCATTGTCTCGGCGCCTTCGAATCGTTCTTGCGTCAAATTCCCTACTACATAGTGTACGTCATTTTCGAAATTTCATCGATGAAAAAATTTTTGAATTGATCTGATAGTTTTTAGAAAAATCTCTCAACTATTACGGATTTTAAGGACGAACTTTTAGCAACTTCTCAAGCTGTAAGTTGATGTACCCTTCACTGAGAAAAAAAACATAGTTATACGTAGTATGAATATTGGAAAAATTAGTATATTCTAAGAAAATTTACCATATGGTTGGCGGTCACTTTTTCCGATCCGTATTTTCTACTGGATTTATTTTCCACATTATTTCTCCAAAGTCCCCTTTTTCCACCTTATTATTTTTTGGACAATTTAGGCTTCAACTTGAATATTCATGTTGACAAAGTTTACGACGTTGAAAAATCACAGGAAAATTTTTTTTCAGAAATTCGAATTATTGATTTAAAATTTGAATCAGAGTTTTTGAATTTAGATTTCAAACTTTAGAATTTGAATCAGAATTTTTGAATTTAGAATTCAAGTTGCAGAATTTGAATCAAAATTGTCAGAATTTTCGAATTATTGAATTTTTTTCACTAAATTCAGTGAATTCTTGAATTCATAATTTTAATTGAAAAATATGAAACAGAATTTTTAGAATTCAGTGAAGTTTCACAGTGAATTCTTTCAATTTGTTCTTTCTTTCAGTGAGTTCTTAAATTTTTTCAGTGAATTTTCGAATTTATAACTTGAATCAGAATTTTTTAATTCTGAATTGAAATTTCAGAATTTAATTCAGTATTTGTTAAATTAGAATTTGAATTTCAGAATTTGAATAAGAGTTTTTGAATCCAGAATTCAAATTTCAAAATTTGAATCAAATTTTTTGAATTCTTGAATTTTTTTCACTCAATTCAGTGAATTCTTGAATTCATAATTTAATTTAAAAAATATGAATCGGAATTTTTAGAATTCAGTGAGGTTTCACAGTGAATTCTTTCAATGTGCTCTTTCTTTCAGTAAATTCTTGAATTTTTCCAGTTAATTTTCGAATTTAGAATTTGAATCAGAATTATTGAATCTAGAATTGAAATTTCAAAATTTAATTCAGAATTCTTGAAATTAGAATTTACATTTCAGAATTTGAATAAGAGTTTTTGAATCCAGAATTCGAATTTCTGAATTTGAATCAAAATTTTTGAACTCAGAATTCAAACTTTAGAATTTGAATAAAAATTTCTGAATTTAGAATTCAAATTTCAGAATTCGAATAAGAATTCTCAGAATTTTTGGAATTTGTGAATTTTTTTCACTGAATTCAGTGAATTCTTCAATTTATAATTTAAATTTAAGAATGTGAATCTGAAAGTTCAGAATCCAGTGAAGTTTCACGGTGAATTCTTTCAATTTGTTCTTTCTTCCAGTGAATTCTTGAATTTTTCCAGTGAATTTTCGAATTTAAAATTTGATATAGAATTTTTCAATCTAGAATGGGAATTTTAGAATTTACTTCGGAATTTATGAAATTAGAATTTGAATCAAAATTCTCAGAATTTTTGTATTCTTGAATTTTGAAAAATTTCCTTGTTAGGGGCTTCGTCGAATTTTTTTTTCTTTTCAAGGTTTCTTGGTGAATCTCTGGAAAAAATTTTCGCGTGATTTGTCACATTTAAACTTCATGAAATTAACCTGTATGAACATGAATATTCGAACTATTTTTCTCATTCTTTTATTTTCTCGAGTTATCATACTGCACTTTTAACTGTTAACAAACTACAAGGGGTGTCATTTTCTCGTGTTTTTTTACTATATCCTTATAGTAAAAAATGTCTTATGAATAAATTTTTACAAGATATAATATCTTGATTACCTTTATAAGATATAATATCTCATAAATAAATAAATAGTATCTTCCTTTTTTGGAAGAATTGAGAGCTGAGCAGAGTGATACGGAGACAATGTTACGACAATAAGGATTT
>JAPYZL010127531.1:0-27349 GCA_030522825.1 Platygaster orseoliae
TAGTCAATCTTTGACTTACTTTTATAATAATTAAGCAATAAAAATCGAGGGGGATTAAGAAACTCGCGAAATACGAATTTTTATTTCAACTATTAGCTCAAACAGCTAACATTGTTCATGAAAACTTGGATCTTGCAGATTTATGTTGTATATTTTTTAGAAGATTTGCTTTATCTAGCACAAAAATCAGAAAAAATTTGATGTAATGCCCGAAACTTTCGAACACGCACAGTAGGTATACTGGAATAAGAGAGCAAAACCCTCTCGCAAGCGTTCTCGTGGTTTACACGAAGTTATTATACAACCTCAAGCTATATAGCTTATATTATAAACTATATAGTATCTCGACGTATTGCGTAGTGATACTGGGTGTGAGCGACGATAGATATGTGTAATACCATACCATATATCATAAGATTAGTGTGTTTGTGACAAAAGCGGGGGGGGGGGGAAGCGAAGTTGAATAAAAAAATATGTATGCGTGTGTATATGTTGTGTGTGAGCGCGATTGTTGTGCCATGATGAAAAAGAGAAAAAAAGCGACGGTTATAAAATAACTTATAGTGGCGGAGACACGAAGAGTTTCGAGAGAGAGAAAAAAAGGGATTTAAACACGGAAATCATGGGGAGAGAAATCCTTTATTTATTCATTTTTGTTTTTTTTTTTGACGTGTGTAATATTTCCAAACCACATTTCACATATTTCAATAAACATTTAAATGGAATTGTAAGTCTTGGAAACTTTGGCCATAATTTTAGGAAGATGGAGGATTTGGAGTATTGTTTAAGGATAAATAATTATAAGCATTTGAGGATTTGGAGTATCGTTTAAGGCTAGTGGATTTATAAGACCGGCGAAAAAAGGAGAATTCGGAGCATTTCCGGAGTATCAAAGGCTCCATTTTGCTCAAACCGGCAATTGGCAGGTTTTGGAGAATCAAAAGAGTATGCAATAAGATAGAATATCGAAAAACTGTGTCCTCCGAATCCTCCAAAAAGTGCTCTTTTTAAAATTTTAGAGGATCCTCCAAGTTCTCCCAATTGTTCTCCTTTTTCACCTTAAAATTTTGACTCGAGATATGACAATTATTATATTGCTTAAAATTTTTTTTATGTTATTGAAATATGAATTTTTAAAGAAACAACATAAGGCAAAAATTTATTATCTTATGTAAGTTAAATTAGAAAATCTCAATACTTTTCGATAAAATCTGTCAAAGTATAAAAACGTCGACACCACAAACAATTTTTAAATGTTTTTACATTTGATAAAGATCGTGAAATTTACTATTTAGAGTAAGTGAAAAAATTACGGTACCTTAAACTGTATGATTTATACTCGATGAATTTTCCAGAGATGGTAAAAGAAAATTTTGCTACCTGAAAACGTTTTCCGAGTCGTTTTTACATACACAAGCCGAGATTGGGAATGATTTATTTATTTATCGTGCGTGTAACTGAAGACGATTGTAATTGCAAATCGTGGAGTCGAGTGTTGCCGAATGTTGGGTGACTCGTAGGCGCCAAGTATAATGAGAGGGCAAGGCACTTTGTACCTCCTACTAACACCGACTTCTACAACATTTTTCAATCTTCGTTTCTTAATATTTTTCATGCTTTCGATTCCGTATTGAATACAATGAATAATCAGATTTGCATTGCAAAACACTTTTCAGGGAAATGGTAGTTAAAAAATATCGATTCGCTGCAAAAATCACTGTAAACTTTTTTATCAGATACATCAGGTAGAATAATCACTTTTCTAAAATTAGGAATTTTTCCCTTTCCTTCACTTTTCAAGGAGGGAGGAGGGGAGATATATAAGTTAGATTACTCTGTGAAATAAAAAGAATAATTTTTATCATAATTGTGTGGCCCATCAATGTATATAAAATCATTTTTACCAGTCATTGAAGGAAACAATTTTTATACTGTATATGAACAAAAGTTATAAAAATATATTTTTCGATCTCCGCACCGTTTTCAGTGCATAAATTCGTAATGCCATGGATTGTGCTACTACTAGAACCGATGAAAATTGAAAAAATTCCTCAACTAAAGCCGCAGATTGAAAAGCTTACACAAGTCAGTGGCATTTCACAAGTTTTTATCAAACTAATCGTGCTTGCGGTCGAAACTTTTCAACGTATTGCAAAAGTTGCCGTAATCCCACGAAATCGTACCAATCCAGTTGGATTTCGAAGAAATTTTCGTACTTTAATGGGATTGCGTTTATGTGTAACAGGATACGCAAAACTTTTCCGATACGGAATGGAACGGAATTATTCAAATGGCGTGATTTTTATGCATCTGTGTTTATTTTGAGTCCAGCCACAAGCGAAATCGATTTGCCGCCAGTATATTCGATTATTTTCAAGGGATATGATTCGAACAGGTCGCAAATCGGAATCGGATAGTGATTGTGTAGAATTCGGGTCTGGTAAAATCAAAATAAACCGTGGTGTTATTAGGTATAATGTAAAAAATGTCGACCTTTTTTTGTAAATTGTGATACTGCAGGAAAAATGACTGAAAACTGTATATTTATTATTATTCAGGTGAAATATTAAATAAATAAAACCTCAAAAATAAGACAAAAAACCTTGTTACAAACGTTAATAGCTGGGATTATAATTTTGCAAAAAATAATTTTTTTGGAAGAAAACTAAAAAACAAGATTCAATATGTTAACGATAAATATGAATTTTCGACAAGTTTTATATAGTATGCTTAGTAATGAACTTAATTTTGTGTTCAAAAATGTTGAATCTAAGACAAAATCGTGTTGATGTTTGCACGTAGTATAATTTGATTTTTCTTCTCCTAGCTTTCAATTTGTAATACAAGCCTTCATCAGAGTAAACTGTAAATTACAGGTATTACATAAATAACACAGTTCATCCGTTAATATTATCACGACTTGCAATTTCTGTATGAACAAAAGGTATCGTCCTTTCTAGGAAAATGACTCGATACGATGTAAAACATCTTTGCAATTTAGTTGATATGTACATGTTACTCTGATTACTGCTTTGGTACAATTTGTTCACATTTACACAACGAATTAAAAACACTAAGAAATGAAATAAACCACAGAATAATCTCAATATTTTATTACAAATCGGATTTAGATAAATTATTTTACATAAAATTTCATCAATAATGTTATTAAGTTTGATGATAAATATGCATAGTTTTGTTCAAATTACCTTTTTTTACAAAGTAATTGTGAAATTTGAAACAACATTAGAAATTCAGTGTTTAAAATAAATAAATAAGTAAGCTAACTGTCAAATTTCAGTTTTTTGTTCTAAACATACAAATAGATATTTGAAACCAAAAACTACGATCTAAAACTAAAAATGAATGAAATGGCACAGTGCAAAAGTCCAACTTTTCTTTTTCACGTCACAATTACCCCGGTTGACCCAACGTTGTGAGTTATCACATATTTTTATCTATTCGAGAAATCGCTCGTTGAAATTTTTTCACGAAATTGTGCATCCCCATCTACCGGAAAATGGAATTGGATCGTGTAGTAAAAACATGATTTCCCGACATTGCGGAAAATTCAGAGAGCATGCACCTCCGAACGCTGATGTAGCACAAATTTCATAATCTCCTTTCTCTTTTTCCGGGCGAGGAAAAAAAGACTTCATTGGCGATTCTATTTGTAAATAGCGACTCGGGATATCGGACGAGCTCCCGTTATGTCAAAACGAATTCAATGCATGAACTCTCAGTTTATTCTGCAATGTCTCGCGCGCACCTCGAGTGTGTATAATCCGCTGACACTGTGAGACACTTTTTTTTCCTTTCGTCTCAAATCATGCAGATTAATCGCATCAGGCATTGGCTATTTCTCTCTTTGATGAATGATTTTTTTATGTTTGTTGTTGCGTAGATCAAACCTTTTTTTTTCTTCGGGATGAAAATAACTCGACACTTTCTTTCATGATTTGATACGGAATTTTGATTTCGAATTTCAAACATTTTACGTGATTTGTGGGGAAAGAGTTTTTTTTAGTGATTTTTTCAAAACTAAGGTCTATCTTCTTGTTGGTTTATGGTAATACAAAATTCTAAATAAATAAAATTTATTGCAAGATATTCCAAACTCGTAGTTTATTGTATATTTTGATAAATACTTTCGATTTGTTAAATTATTCTAATTGACGTGTTGTCGATTTTCGAGGAAAAATTGTGATAATTCAGAAATTTTATGTTTGAAATTTATTTTTTCGTTTTTCTGAGACTGACTAAGAAAAAACTTAATCTAATAACATATTTGCAATATTTTAGATTATTGTTGAAATTGTATTACATTCAGTCAAATTTTTAATATTTTCATTATCCCCACTTTAAAATTCTTTCAATTAGAGTTCGAAACTTTGAATTTTGGTAGATACATATACAATTTCCTGCACCTTTCGAATACTGTTTATTCTAGTACTTTTTTACACGAATAATTTGCAAATTATGACATTATGTGAATTCTTATCCAATGTGGATTTAAAAAAAAACCTAGTATCCTTTCATTTAAAATATATCTAAATAAGAAATAATAATCAAGTTTGCATTGTAATGAATGAATTGATTATATGATAGTTTTTGACCTAATTATAATAAATTCATCATGTAAATTATTTTCAATCTATCACGTATAATTTCTTCCGTATTTTTCAAATATTAATTTTAATATCAATTTCAATTTACTATTCACCAACTATTTATTATAAAATCATATATAACGACAGTATTATTATTTTTTGTTCACTTATTTATAATTTTCTATAACAAAATAAGTTACTATTGTTTGTATTTATTAACAGTCTAATAATTTACAGTTAATACTTGTCCATTAGTGTATATAACTTTTTTTCCATTCATAGTGTCTAAAGCATTATTTTTATTAACAATATCGAAAATTTCATGTAATGAATAGCTTATTACGTATGAAATATATGTTATTTTAGTTTTCAATGTTTTTTATATTATTTTTTTGTGGGGTTCAATTCATGAAATCTTGAAATTTATTTCCTCATAAGTATTGGAGTTCGATTTACTTACATAATAATTATTACAAATAATGTCATAACATGAGAATATTCATAAATTTTGGATTTTGTCTAACTGATACTCACAGTGTAATTTTATTCATATGAGAAACTTTGATGATATTACATTATTGCTAAATTTATTTAAAAAACTATCCAAAAACTGCAGTTATGTAGAATTTCGTAATTTGCATTCTTCAATTCGGATAATGTGCAGTGTCTGTATAATTTTGATATTTTTCAGAATATCCTTATTGAGTTACAAATTTTAAAATTTATTCATTTATCATCAATTTGGTTTTTATTCTATGTACAATACAAAGTATTGGTCAAATTTTTTTATGCGCTTTAATATTCAATAGATACATAATAATATATCTTGAATATTATACTGAAATTGTTGAAATTTTGATAAAATAAATTCCCGAAATTTTGAAAAACTCTGCTGTCAACTTATAGAATCAATTTATTGCAAATTTCACTGTAAATGTACTTCAATTAAAAATCTGTGTTTTGTAGTAGAATTCCTAAAAATATCAATATTCTTATTCACTTACATATTCAGTGACATTATTATTATTACCACTACACATTTTTTTATATACAGTAAAATGATCTGTAAATAACGAATTCACGTTCTTCCAATTTCAAATACTTACTTTTCTTTAAAATTACGATGTAGCCCCAAGTAAGTAAACTTTGAAATAAAAATAAGGTTCGAGCCATTGTATCTTACTTCGAGAAAGGCGAATAAATGTCGATTACGTGCTCTTTTTCGTAAGCAACACCTGATGTACATCCAGTGAATGGGTTCACTGGGAAAAAGTCCTTTTCTCGTTACGTCAAGACGCGTGTTAGCCCGATGCTGTCATAATTATTTGTCTTTTTTTTTCTTCTTCGTGAGTTTCTCTGCTTTTATTCTTCGTGGTTCCGATAGATCGCACGAACTTACTTCCGCCATGATAACGCTCATCGAATTCCCAACATTGAATAAACACATAAGAACCTTCATTCTTTTCTAAACTAATCTGATGAAGAAGAGCACTTTTTCTCATGCACTGCTGATTATGATTGGGCTCTGGGTTGATACATGAAAATGAACTGCGAATTTTCTCGCATTTTTCTTTGTTATTAGAATCGTTCTATGTGAGACTTAGTTTCCCGAATTGAAATTAGGTGCAGCTACAGAGAAGTAGAAAAATTTTTGGTGGTACAAATTTATCTTCATCACTGATGTTCTTTTTGTAAAAAAAATTAATAGTAAAAACCGTACAATTTTTGGCCAAGCCGTTAAATTATAAAGAAGAACTGACAACGGTGTCACCGCTGAAATTGTACGTGACTAATATTTGATAAGAAAGAAGAAACAATAACGGTGAATAAAAAGTACACGAGATAAAAAAAAATGTAAAATACTGGAAATGAACTCCAAAAAAAGATTTCTCCTCTTACTCCTCTTTAGAAACGCATGAACAAGCCATGCACTGAAACCACAATCAGCTCATTACGCAACCATCGGAAGTTGGGAAAAGTTGATGGATCAGCCCGGATGACATCGATCAATCGCTAAATAGAGAACCGCGAGTTTTGACGTCTCATCGACACTCTTTGGATGCGGGGTTTTTCGTTTTTTGTCTCCGACTTATATCCGCCTGGCCGACAATGCCACGAAATCGTACGACTATCACGTGCAACGCTCGCACGCGTTCGATCGTAATTCGAGCACCGGTAATCGAATACCGCGGGCACAATGAAAACGGATAGGCGGCGAAAGATGCACGAAGACCAGATGATGAAATAAGAAAAGTGGGAGCGAAATCAATCGAACGTTTCCCGAACGTGGCGTATGGCCGGGGCGCCCCCTCCCCCCGTTTTTTTTTTTTTTTTTTTTTTTTTTTTTTTTCTTTTTCTTCCTTTTTTTTTTTTTTTTTTCCTCCTCGGTTTTTCCACGCGAGCGTCCAGTGGCTTTTTTTACGTTCCGGCTGGGCGAAAAAAACGGCATCGTTTTCGTGGGAGGGCCAAGTTTTTTTTTACGGCCATAATGGAATTTCCGACGTATGAAATGGAATCGCGTTTGTCGCAAAATTGCGCTCGGGGAGGGTATCCAATTTTGGTAAAAAGCACGAGAGCTTTTCCACGAGCGGCACGTGACGCGAAAGCGCGAGAGATCGCGCGCATTTCATTACCGGCTTTGCATTTTCCGACGGGCTTTCCCCGTCTTTGAGGGGGCTCGTTCGAGTTAATGCGTTGGGAGAATGTTTCCTCGATTTGGGAATGACCTTTTCCTGTTTCTTGGACGGTTTTTCAACTTGGAGAGTGTTTTTTATCTGGCGAGATCTTTGGGTTCAGTAGTTATCGAGGGTTGCGAAGTACTTCGGTGATTGGGTGCGGCCTGAGGGAGGAAACTGGAGAATCTAAATAATTAATTGAATATACTGAGTCGTTGAAGTTGGCAGACTTATTTTTCTGGAGTTTTAAGTTGAATGTTTTTTAGATTTAAATGTTTTCTAGATGACGGAACTAAGAATGTTTTATATTTTTAGTTACTTAAGAAACTCGAATTTATTATACTATTATACTAGTTCCCGTCAAAAATTGACGTTTTGTTCCTATAAAAATTTACAGGTTTCGACTCGATATTTTACATTTTCAATAAATTATTTAAATAACTACCATTTGCTCTGTACAAAAAATCTTCGAAAGTCCCGAAAAATCCATATCGAACATATTTATTTATAACCAAGTACATTGCATAAACGAAATGCCTTCCAGAAATGGGAAAGGTATCAAGACTTGAATATTGCATGTTTCTGCATTTCGTTGACATTGCCAACGCGATGTTTGCTTTATTTGGTTCGCGTTAATTTATAGTTGAATCCGGACTTGATAAAACTTTGAAAAAGCTTCGAATGCATTTTTCAACAGACACGTCTGCGGGATCTCAAAGTGACCGTGACGATTGCAGGCTCTCTTAACTTGTTTCGCGCGGGAAAAATTCTATATGTACCGCAGCAATGACTTTTTGACCTGAATTCCTTCACATAGCGCTACTGTTGTCAGGCGCCTCTGACTGTCATTGTTAATTAGCCCAAGAAACATCCTATGTCACGATTGACATTATCGCACTCGATTTCAAGCCAATACCTCAAAAATTTTCACAATACTCGAATCAGGACAATGGGAAATGCCAAGATGTCTTATACGTACATTGCTTTAGTAGTTAGAAACGGAAAAGATGTTAATATCTTATTCTGAATAATGGGAAAATCGTCGGAAATTAGATTTTTAACAACAATTTGGTAAAACAATAATACAAATTGTCGAAGCAATGTGATGATGTGAATTTTGATTACTCTTAAATAATTACAATGAAGGTAAGAATTGAATTTAATGTATTCACATGTTTAAAAATTTGTTGCAGAGTGTCGAAACAATCAAAAAACCTTTTTATACCTTTACTCATTGTGAATGAAATAAAATCATGATTTATGTGAATATACGCCATTTAGATTTATAGAGTAAGGTTAATAGACAATATGCTACAAGAAATAACTACTTATACTATCGATTATCAATTTCAGTAACAATTTTTTTGCTTGCAATAACGCTGTGTAACAAAAAATATTTTTTCAGACACATTGTCATATATACAATATTATTGCAGGTTTCACGATATACTTACAAATATTTTAATTTTTATTTCACATATTACTTTACTGCAAAGTAAAAATAGTTGAATTTCATACATAACTAAATGTGTGCTAGTTTGAAATAAATAACATAAAAACATTTAAAAGTGTACAATGAAAATTTTATTACACGAATTCTTTACTGAACTTTACAAGTACACTGTCTTTAAATTTTGTCTTTTGTGAAATATGAAATTAATTATTTCACACTTAAATACTTTACATTGTTGTTATAGAGTGTGATTTTTCATATATTATTAAGACAATACTGACCTAATCAATATATAGCAGTAAACATCAAATTTTGTAAAACCAACAATATACTTTTACGAGATCTTTAATGAAAAATAAGAAATATCATACAAAAAAAGTACACAAAATAATAGTTACATATATCCATAGTTTTAAAAACGAGGAAAATTATGTTGCTATTTTTTAATCGTGGATAAATAGAAATTAAAATAATTGAAATATGATGTTGCAGAAAGCACAACGGTAGCATGGTAAAAAATTGGGATATATCTGGTAGTTACTACAATAAAATAATATACTTCTTTAAGTCTTAGATTTGTTTTTGAACGCAATGTCAAGATTGAAATATTATTATATCATACACTATGAAAAACACAAGAGTTCAGCAAAAAGAACTTTACTGATTTGTGTACTTGGAAAACTATACAGCTTTTTTCAATTTTTGATTAGCAGGAATCACAATACGATATTGCAGTTTGTACAAAAAAACAATGGTATAAGTGTATACATTTTCAATTTACGAAAACACGAGACTACTGAAAAAAAAGGAATGAGTGATTATTAAATTAAATTTAAATATAAAAAAAGGAATAAGTGATTGAAGTAGAGTTTTTCTGTTAAAAGTATTCTAAGGAAACTTTTTCTAACATTCTGTTTTCTAATACAGGTATTTTTTTGAAATATTTTTTTTATTTCATTTGTTTTTCCAATCGATGTATTTTTTTGAATATTTTTTTCTATGTATTATTCACTTTTATAAAATTTGAGTAATGTACTATGTCAAAATGTAGATAATATTTTTAAAACAATATTTATGTAATTTTTATATTTTATATCAATATAAGGTACTTCAAATTGCATTTTATATAATATTTGTATAATATTTATAGTAGATTTACATTATATTTCAATTGTTTCATATTATTGTATATTATATATTTTATTTTATTGTATATTACATATTTTATATTCATATTGCATATTTTTATTATTTTAAATTTATATCATACTTTCATATCTAATTGTTATTTTTGAACAATTAAGATAATATAATAAGAATTTTTTTAAAATTTTGCCAGTAGAAAATATATTTTAGAAAAAGTGACCTACTATACCCAATAAGTAACTGGCAAGGACTGATTTTACAGTAACAAATTTTATTCTTATAATTAGTAGATTTTTTCTTAACTAATGATATGTTTTTCTCATTGTTATAATCATCATGAGGACTTATTAGCATAATAATAATTAATCATGTCTTCAGGAAAAAATTTTTTCAAATGTAAATTGTGAAAAAGACATTTTTAAGATTTGAATAATTGTAGGAAAATTTCAGTTTTTTTTTCAGTTCTGATAGTGCCGCTATTTCACATAAGAAATCTCACTGCAAATTTTTTACCGACCATATATGAAATTTAAAAAAAATTTCATGCATGTGCACGCGTAATTCGTCCAAAAAACAGTCACCCAAAACACGGAAAACGATCGGTTGGAGTCGTGGCTGCGAAGCAATAAAAAAAAGGGAGCTATATGAAGTCGTAAGGAAGGCAGATAAAAATGTATTCTTGCTGACAATGCGCTGGTTTCCGGAGGAGTCATAAGTAGACCCAGATGAGGCTTTTTTCCTTTCATTCTTCGGGTCTTTCCTGTATACTTCGGGCATTGAAAGCCGTCGGTAGCGAGGCCCTTTATTGGAATTACGACCGTAGTCCATATTGCTCCTCTTCACGACTTCACCTTGCTCCTTGAAGCCTTCAGTTTTTAGTTTTCGAGCTTGTCAAAGAGTTACACCAATTTTTTCACTTATTTTATGTAAATGAATGTTATCAGTTTCTTTTATTACAGTCCTGAATATTTTCTGTCATTAAGTGTTGAGAATATTGTAAAAAATGTAAAGTGTACGTGATTTGTCGTATAATTTTTACTTTTTGAAAAAAAGTATTAAATCAAATTTTGCCTCTTTCATGACTCAGATTTCTTTCTCTCATGAGTTGAAAAACAAGGTTTTTTTTAATAGCATTTTAAAGGACACTTTTGACAAAACTTGCAAATAGTTGATTATTACATGCATTATGGTTTTGAATTCCAATTTTATGAAATTGAATTTTTGAAACTTTCGAAAATTTGAACATCTCGAAAGAAATGCACTGTGAGTTTAGAATTTTCGTCTTTGCGTTTTTCGCATAATTTATTTATCATATCGTTAATTTTAAAAATTTGATTTCAATAATAACTTGAATGTTTAAATAATATTCGTTATTTTAGTATTTTGTAACCTAAATTAATAAAAAATAAAATTCCTGTTCTTTTAAGGACAGCAAAAAAGAAATAAAAGTTGTTCAATATCTTTGTTGAATGAGCAAGAGAAACGTGTTTCTGTAAAATATTACCCCAAAGGACACACTTACGAAAACAGGAAGTGTACGATAGCATCGAAAGTTTACTGGAAGAACTCGTTCTTTTGCGCTAAAACCCTGCAAAAGTCATGAGGAAAGCGACGAATTTCCGGATCCTTTAGAACCCTAAAAACCTGCGAATTTAAAGACCAGAAACGTTACCTAAATTTCCACAAAATTTCTTATTTGAAGTATTGGAATTTTGTGTTTACATTTCGCAAAATTATATTTTTTCAACTTTCATAATTCTGTAGCTGAATTTTTATTTATTCCTCATAACAAAAATTTGCAAATAGATATTTTAAAGTACATGAAGTTGTTAACCTTGCGAATAAAAAAAATTGAAAATGAAATGATTAAAAAAAAAAATTAAAATAAAATAAACTTTTTTTATAAATTTGTTATTCTGTCATTTTTGATTATTTAACTACACACATGTTGTTGAATCGAAATCACATTATTGTTGATACTGTAATCAAATAAAGCTTGAAATCAAAAAATATGATAGTGCGATGAAACATTCAGTTTTTTAAGTGTATGAAAAGTTAAACATTTATCGTGTTTCAATTGATTTATTATATATATAATCAGAATTTTATTGAATTAATGTCGTAGAATTTGTGAAAATTTTTTTGAAACGATTTCGAGGAAATTCACCATTGGAATATTTCAAGTCTCAGTTTTCATTTCAATGTATACAATTCGTATGTTAAATAACTTGAATTTTGCAAAAACGCGATAGTTTTTTTGTTTTTCCTGTTCTTATCTTCAATATTATTTCAAGAATTTTCAGTAAATGACAAGTTTAATCACCTTCCCTACATCAAAGGTAAAAAAATGTTCATTTTATTTTCGAAATTCGATGGTATACCGGAAAAATTTGTTACGTGTCGGATCCATTGGCAAATGACGTATCGGATTTACGATACGTCTCGCGGTTTTGAACTGTTGAGATACATTTCGTACATTTTACAAGCAGCTTCTGAGAAGAATGACTTGTTTGAGATGAAATTTCAATAACAATGAAGTTGATTTTTTCTCATTGTCTCCGTCAATCATATGAATATTTGAAATATCAAGCAATACTTTCATATTGGAATCTTTAATAACATTGTTAATTTTGCATGAGTTTGAGCGATACATTTTGTAGAAAAATAATGACTTGTTTAATATAACATTTAGTGAAAAATACACAATTTTCGACATCCCCAGTCAATTTACTATAATTTTGTCAGTCGACGTTTCGGTACATTTCGTACCCTTTTCAAGACACATAGCACGTTTCGCTTTTAATGATGTACTCGGGTGTTAACTACGTTACATATTACTGTCGTTTTATTAATTAATACAGTTACACCACATATGAAATATTACGCTGTTACGACGATGGAGATTTTTTTCTTCAGATGTGACGAATTTCTGATAGATTCACCCCTGTGACTTATGAATAACGCTGTTGTAATGATATCTTGAAAAGGGTACGAAATGTATCGAAACGTTGACTGACAAAATTATAATGGAGCTGTTGAAAATTGTGTATTTTTCATTGAAATTTCACACCCAGTGACATAAAAAATTTTTGATTAAATAAAATTTAGTCTATCGAAATGAAATTGATATAATCATTTCCTCGCAGTTTCCAATATTTCCAATGCTATTTGCAATGTTGCAGGTGGAATTCACGTAATTATTCATTAAGTTGTTATGCTTTACTAGTAAATTGAATAAATTATTCATAATATTTTTAACTTTATCGTAATAAATAATGAAGTATTCATCAGTTAAGATAATCACAACATGCCTTTTTTTCTATTTAAAATATATTTAATTTTTAGATTAGACTTTACTGCGTAAATTTCAACATAAACGACTACTATAAAATGCCAAATAAGTCATACTTGATTTTTTCCAATTTACTTTTCACAAAAAAAAAAATGTTCTACTTATGTTCATACATTTCCTATTCCTTTGAAAATAAAAAAAAAAAAACAGGAAAAAAAATATTCCACATTTCGATGATTTAATTTTCCTTCTTTAATCCGTCACCGAAAATTGTTTTTATAAAACATCACTCAAAGAACACTCACGAAAACAGGAAGTGTACAAAAACATGAAGTTTTTTTTTGCACTAATACCCCCGAAAATCCTGTAAAATTCACAATTCATGAAAGAAGCTGCGACATTTCCATCCAGCATTGTCGACTTCAAAGCGGGCCCGAACATTCTCGAAATCAAGCCTTTCTTCATCGACTGTCAAATGCCGGACCTTTGTACGAACGGAAAAGTGACCAAAACTGGCGCAGGCGATGAGAAAAGAAAAAAAAAGTTACAGATGTCGGACGCGCGTGCCGGACAATGGTCAGTCGGAAAATGTCTTTTTAATTGGCAATTAGATGTGGCCAGTGGTGGGCCACGCTCAGCTGGCGGCTTTTGAAAATTTCGATGCCGGCACAATTGTCATAATAAAAAGGCTCGAGAGGGCTCGCGTGGTCACATGCTCGAACTGGACATCGCTCGTTGTCATGACAAACAGCATTTTTCGAGTGATTGACAAGCGTCTCTGAATTTTCGAGACTTTCTTGGAAATATGTTCATGCTTTTCACTGTACCTTTTGCCTTTTATTCAATGGTAACTTTGTTTTGGATAAGAATTTTTGAGCTGGGTGCCATTGGAGCAGAATTTTTATCATTTTCATTTGTATCAATAAATAAAGAAAAATGAGCTGTGCAATGATTTTCGTTGTTGCACTTCAGCATCTGTCATTTTTTCTTTTTATTTAGTTATTAAATGTATATTATTGTATCGCCTGATTTTTTCCGAGATTTGACAATGATTTTTAACAATGAATGATTTAAGTGTGACACTCGTTCAGAATATACCATTTTCTGAAAGAAGGAACCCATCGCAATAAACAGCTGCCATTTTTAGATATTCATCTGAGTTTTCACACATTTTTAATTTTAATTAATTTTAATTATTGATTTCCATTTTTTTCTTCACATTTTTAAACAAACATTCTTATAATTCTAAGTATTCAGTTTTTTTAAATTTTCGTAGAAAAAATTGTCATCTTTTTTGTCTTTCTTTTACACGCCAGTCGCAGGTATCGCGTTTTTGCTTCCGGGTGCTCAATATGATATATATGCCAGCGGAATTGAGTAATCTTGTTATTTGTGCGTGCGATTGCTCGAGTCGGTGGGAGGGGGTACGGCCCACGGGGAGGGGTCGGGAGGGAGAAACGGGCCCTTTTGTGCGGTCCGCGATTTCTAAGCGATGCGCACGTGCCGCGGCACGCGACACTCGACGGGGCACGTGTTGTTATGTTATGTGTACCTATACCCAGCGAGAATCGGAAAAAGGTGCTTGAGGAAGGTGAAAGGGATCGCGCTCCTTTTTACCCCTTTTCCATGCTTCCCGGGCCAAACCATCTGCCACTGACTGCTGAGGCAGTGTCGCTGCATCGGGGCCTTATACGAGTATAGATATACGTACGCTACGCCGATTCCATGAGGCCCGCGTATCTTTCAACCCGCGATGTCTTTTCCTGGCCCAGATGGCGATACGCCCCCAGGAGGCCCGCGTATCTTTCCACCCGCGATGTCTTTTCCCGGCCCAGATGGCGATCCGCCCACGAACCCCCCCCCCCCCCCTTATGCCACATCTGCATCGTTTTCTCCAAGAATCTCTCGAGTCCGGAAGTCGAATGCAATTCCAATCCTTTTGGGCCCTTTTCCTCTCCTACCCCTCCCAGTGCCTCGCCTTGATGGGCATATTTTTTTTTGAATAGGTGACGTGAACGCTTTTTTATTGCAGGGTGGTTGCGTTGAAGTGTGTTTTAAATGAGAGGTCATTAGTTGAATTGTTTTTTTTTTTTGTGTCCTTAGTATGAATTTTTGGTATGGAGTTGTTTATTTTTTGAGGGTTTTGATTGCAGGAGAACAAGAATTTTTAATTAACGAAATCTTGGTTGTATATCTTTTGAACTGTGAGATTCTGCAAAATATAAAAAAAACACTGCACAAATTATCATTATGTTTGAATGTTAAGTATATAAAATAATCTTTCTGTTTTTTCAGGCATATTCATTTTGAGAGAAAATATCTTGAATTTATTATTTTACATTCGTGGCGTAACAATTTTTTAGACATGTTTAATTATAGATGAATTTTGTTAATTTATGGAATAGTCTCAGCTAAAAATCACAGTGACTTAGTTGATTCTCTTAAAAACATAATTATTGTATATTTGCTAAGAATATATGCTTAAAAATTTACCAAACTCTAATATCTATCTATTCTCATAGCTCATTGTTTCGAATTACTAAGAATACAATAAATCTGTCTGAAAAAAAAAACAGTTAAAAATATTAAAAATTGAAATAAGCTCATTTCGAATTTCCTGGTCACCCTAATTCTAAAATCATCTAAACAACATATACAAATTAACTTGTTCAAAAAATTTTTTTGAAAATTAAAAAAACTGAATGACCATGCGTAAGCAAAGCAATTAAAAATCATCAATAAAAAAATTTTCCAGCCCTAAAAATTCCAATTGCAATTGCACCTTAATACCTGTTTCAAGCAAAAATTGTCAGAACCACTTGCCTGCTGGTAATGAAAATTGAAAAATTAGAAATTTAGAGACTGCACAAGATGAATAATGTCGATTGCATAAATGGTGTCCGCAAACAAATGCAGTTAGGAAGTCGTTGAATTGAATGATGTGATCGACGAGGATTTCTTGCGTGGAGTTTCAGCTATTGTGGGGTCCACGAAAGCGCGGCCAATAAACGTCGCCCGTGAGATTTATCGCAGGGCGTAAAAAGGGACGTAATGAGAGGAGTTTTGGGAGGTGGAGAGAGAAAAAGCTTGTTGGGTTCGGGTGTAATGGGAGGCGTTTATGAGATGGCTCTTAATATTTTACGAGCTGAAACATCGTTTTTCATTTTTTTCTCTCACAATGAGAAAGCGTGTATGTCTGAGTGTAAGCGTGTGTGTTAGAAATAATGATAACGAATTTTCGACAATATCTCTGGAGATCAGACAAAATGTATGAATAATTGGTTGGCGGTGACGATGATAATTGGGATTGTTCATGGGGTGTGAGGATGAAAGGAAAACATGAAAGGAGATTATAGGCAATTATAGGAATATCTAAGATTATACGTGGATGAGAGAACTGTGTGTGTAAAATGAAATTCAGGTAATGGATTGGAAAAAATTAATAAAAAAATAATTGCAAAAAAGTTAAAATAATAAATTGAAATATAAACAAAAAATTATTGATAAATAATTATCATAATAGGTCTCTCTATATAAAAAAAAATTTGATCTCTGTGACAGTCTGACTATCTATAGGGAAACATAAGAAGTTTCACGGCTTAGTTTCTATCTAACAATAAATTTTTCGTATTTCGTTCTATTATTATTTTATTTGAAGTAAAAAAATATGTAGAATTCATCAGATATTCAAAATTAATAAAATATATTTATCAAATATGCACACACACGTAATCATCATTTTATCGAAATCATTTTTCTAGTTCAAACACCCAAAAATATGATGAGACAAGAAATATTCTCTACTCATTGGGTGAAACCAATATTTTGTCCTCTACAATAAAAGTTATTAATATTGATTTGTCAATTATTAAAAAAATCAAAAAAAAAAAAAAAATTGATTTGAGACCATCTGTGAATTTTGAAAAACCAATTTACTATTTTTTTTCAATTTGACTGACTGAATTTCAGTCCGAATATCTTTAAGACAGTTTATGTTTCATTTTGTTTTCAGATTGACAGAAAAAAAATCCGAACCATATATTAAAAAAAATTTTCAAAATATTTACAACAACTCTTAACAACACTAATTGTCTGTAATTCTACATCTGAAAAATATAGGACTCATTTTCTAAAATTCAGAATATTTTTAAAATTTTGTCTATTTTGAAGAACGCTTTGACAACTCTTTATTCAAGTTTGTAATTTATTATCAAAAATCTATATTCGTGAAAAACGGTTATCATAAGCTTTTCAAGTTACATAATCATATTTTACTGCTTACTGTTAATTAATTACTACAGTAAACAAATCATCGAGGAACACATTTATCACCAACTGTATATTCAAAGTAAATAGAAAATTTATTTGAGATTATTCCGATATACATCGATTTTGAAAAAATTTATCGTATAACGATTATTGATAAACAATAATCAATTTTTCTACTTTCTAATATTCTTATTGATCTGTTTGAATAATCTAGTAAGATTAGATGAAAAACGGGAAAAAAACTGTGAACTCAACCGAGTATTATTTGCTTTTTCAAGTCCAAGTTCAGGTGTTTCATAAAAAGTGTGTTACATAAAAACCGTTGTCACAACGTCATTGACTTGTGGAATGTCAATTAGCAATCTAACTGTAAAGTCGTAACTCGATGGAATTTTCGGCTGATTTTTGTGCGTGGTTCTGCGAAGTTGTATATACAGAGAATAACGGTTTTTTTTTTCAAAAAATTTGTTACTTTTGAGAATTTTTTTGATAATGTATTATGGTGTCTGTTTTTAATAATATAATTGGTAATAATTATAGAACTTTATGAATTTTAAGGCTGTAAGACAAGAATTAGAAAAATCACGAAGTTGAAGTTATATTGAGCTTTTCTTGAATTTCCAGAAATGACGGAAACTTTTTGAACTTCGCTCGTGCATTCATCAGAAAGATTTAAAACTAGGTCACATTCCAAATATCATTGAAAATTTTTTGAATCGAAAATAGGCTAGTTGTATGAATTAAAATTGAGTTTTAATCAAATTTTACGATGAACAAAAAGCAATGATTTTCGTCGAACATAAAATCACTGTGCATTGTTTGAAAAAATCAAGTTTATGTGTCTGAGAAGTATGAAGTTTTTTAATGATCTCAAATGATTTCTTAATTTTTTTCCAGTCGAAAATAGCCGTCATTAACTAGTGTTTTAGAATATCAGATATCAAAATACAAAATTTTAAGATCAAATTTTTTTTAATTTTCATTCTGATAGATTTGTAAACTTTTCAATTGTTTAAAAAAATAACTCGTTTGAATGCATAAGCTGTTTTAGTTTGGAGTTATGAGATTTGGAAACTTTAGTCCTTATCGCTTAAACTGATTTTGAAAAAACTTTATATTCATATTCAAGTTCAAAAAGTAGGAAAATCTGAAAAATGAGGATAACTTTTTATACAATTTGAATTCGTGAACTAAAAATTTCAAAAATATAAAGATATGAAACAAAAATTTTTTCGTTTGGGAATTCTGAAAGAAAATTTTTTTTAATTATTTCAAAATTTTTAGAAGTATCACAACATTTCCTTGGAACTAATGCATTCTCTGAAAATTTCTTCATTTATGTTTTTTTTTTCTAGATATTTGCGAAACATTTAAAAATTTTAAAGAACATTCATTAAAATACTCTTAATCAAAAGATAGTTTGGAAATTTATGAAGAACTGCAATCTTCATGAAATTTCACAACAGACTGAAAAATACAGATTTAATTGAAATAATTATTTCTACTACACTTCCAACAATTTCTCAGATTCGAAGACAATGTCCAACTCCAAACTGTTATCAATTTCCAAAAGGATAGTTGTTTCTGAATTATCAGAAATACTAAAAAATTTTCTACCTGGAACCTAAAAACTTTTAAAAATACCTATAAATTGTGTTTCTTTTTTGTTTAAAAAGATTACGAAAAATTGAAAGAAGTGTAATATTTGCCAAAACTCAGAATAACTGACAAACTATACACTTGATACAAAAAGAATATCTTACATTTTCCAAAAACTATCGTATATCATCCACACATTCAAAGAAACTTCAACAGTCGCAACTTTTTTTAAAGTTGTCGCAAATTTTGCACAAACTCCAGGAACTTTAAGCCTTCTCAGAAGACCTCTTGAAAACTAAAAAATCCCGCGTAACGTAAAAAAAAGTCTTGAAATTGTGAAAAAAAAAGTTTTTTATAACACTATCGTAAATTTCTTTAAAACTCCACGACTCTTAAACCTTCTAAAAAAACGTGCAGCACCAAAAGAAAAAAAAAAGAAAAAAGCATAGAGTAATAAAAAAGTCCATTTTGATCGATAGAAAAAATGCTGAGCTTGACTAGTTCTATCTTAGAGAAGATGACTAGTCACTTGCTGTAGAATAAATTCAATAAAATGAGAACCCCGCGAGGGTTAGAATCCGGATTAGATTAGACGACAGGTCCACGATCCTCGAATCGTCGTTAGCTCGTTCAACATAACGGGCCCGGACAGATTTGAATTAACGAACCCGAAAATGCAACCCCTCCCCCTTCCCGAGGGCGATCTAATAGATGCCGTCACGATTACATGATGCGTACACAAAGGTTATAACATCGTTCTTCTTATCTAACACACGTAACGGCGTGATCTTGAAAAAAGAATTCAGGCCCAAGATTTATGTCTTTGCGTTCGGTTCCAGAAAAAGACATTGAATTCATTTTGAACTCGACGTGAACTTATTTTTCAACTTCTTCATGTGCTCTTAGGGACGGAGCAACATTCAAGTTACGGGACAATGAAAGGGAGGGGGTACGGGAGGAAGACAGGGAAATTTCTTGTCTCTGAATTTCACTAGTTTTCAAACGAACGTTTGAGTAAGGTTATGTTACACATCAACACAACTTAGCTTACACTATTTCGCGAAAGTAGTTGAGCATTGAAAATAAGCAATTGCATTTAAATTCGCCAATTTTGCGTTTTTATACAAAAAACTTTTTATCATTGAATGTGCAAACCAAACTGATCGAATTCATTATTAATATTCCCAAAAAAACCATATCTATTAAATACAAAACAAAATAGCAAGATTCACAACTATATCTATTTTCGTACTTGTGAACCAGAAATCGATTTTGGCGAAGATGTAATTTTTAAGGCGAGGCGAAGCCGAGCAGTAAAGTCGTCGGAGCACAGGCGTAAAAAACACGATTTTTGTGTCTTCAGCATAAAAAATCAATTTTTTTTCGTACACTCAATTTGTTTAAAAGAACACAAATCGTCGAAAAAGTTAGAGCAAATTCTATAAATTTCAATTCACGAAAAACTGTAAATTTCCGTGGAAATGCAACTTTTTCAAGTATCATATTATTGAAAATAAACGTGACGACGTTACTCGGTCTCGCTCGATCCACGCTTTGCTATAATGTGACTTTAGATATACATAGAAACATTTTTTCGAGGCTAAAGAAGCATTCAGCTTCATATTTACCGTTAGGATTCTTACCTCAACGGTCACATAATAGTGGTCCTCTATTACGGAAAAATCTCCGAATGTAATATCAGATCCAACGTCAGGCTTGATTAAATGTTTCAGCAGTGCCTTTGAAAAACAGCACGTTAAAGGAAAACTCGTGAAACTCGCAGAACCCTTTTATGAAGTTTTTCATTGCTATGGGAAATCAATGTCGATTCCGATAGAATATCTGCGCAAGTTCTTAAATTTCAAAGTTGTGTGTGAGTAAATTGATTAGATTGAACTTACTTTAAATTTCATGGTCAACTCGTACAAGCCATTTTTGTTTCTA
Source organism: Platygaster orseoliae (assembly GCA_030522825.1). NCBI lineage: Eukaryota > Metazoa > Arthropoda > Insecta > Hymenoptera > Platygastridae > Platygaster > Platygaster orseoliae. The sequence continues at coordinate 20,989 of JAPYZL010127531.1, forward strand.
TTTTCCAATTTTTACGTTTTTACCTTAAACATGATTGAATAAAAGGCTTATTAAATACAAATGTTTAAATTAGAAATTTGTTTTTTTTGGAAGAAAAAAATATTATAAGGCAAAATAAGTCGTAGAAATGTATGAGAATTTAAAAGACGGTAGTCGCAGAGACATAAAATGTGCCAAATTTGAAGATAAAGAAAAACTGCCAGAAAAAAAAATGTAAATCCCTTTATTCCTTCCTGCATTAACGTTTTCTTTTCTTCCGCGTTCTTTCACGGTGCATGACAGAAATTCCCAGTGACTGAATCCTTATGTAACAGAAATATTTCGGTCGTGACTAAACTCTTTACGCTGGGAGAAATATCGGTTTTCGTGTAATCGATGACTGCAGCGCGGAACGTGGTCTCTTTCAAGTTTCGAGTATCGCGTTTTTTTACTGTTAATACTTAAGTTACGTGACGCCATGAACATTATTTATCGTCGGACGATGAAATTATTTTAAATCACATCAAAAATTAAGCTACAAGAATTTTTTTATAACAACCAAAAATCTCTGTGGAATCTTTATATTTCTGCGTAGAATTTCGAATGTTTCTCAAATAATGTAAGATATTGTATTACTGAATAAAATATTCATATTTTATTTTGGAGACGTTATCGAATTTTTGTAGATTTCCTTGATTCTTATTCACAAATGAAAAAAAATTATTATTTTTAATAAAAAATAGGATCATAAAAACAATCATAAAAACATTCGATGAATTTAAACTCGTGCATTTATCGAATATTCAAGTTCCGTATAAATTTTTCGAATATTTATAAATTTCATCATAATTTTTTAAAGATAAGAAAATTTTTCAAAGTTTTTTTCTTGCTTTTTTGGTTTTTCAGAATATGATTATTAAATTAAAAAACTCCCTTTCATTTTTTAGAAAATATGACAGTAAGAGTATTCATGAACTTTTTCTCAAATAGTACACATTTTTTTTAACTTTTTAGAATTACAGAAAATAATAACTGTTGTAAATATTTGTTTGATTTTCAAAGATTTCAAGATTTCGAACATAATACAACATATTCAAATTTTTTCGAATTTGATTAAAATTTGTGTTATATTGACTATCTTTACAATTTTAATTTTTTAAATTTTTTCAAATCCTCAAATTTTCAAACATGATATTAATTTTGCTACACATGAGTAATTCAAAAAACATTTGCCCAACTAATTTCGAATTTTTCGTTAAATTTTGATTCTTAAGAATTCATCAAATTTTGCTCAATAAATGTGAAAACTTAATCAGTATATCACGTAAGAACATGATATGAGTAGTACCTAATAAATTACTTGTACATCTCCGAAATTCTAGTGATTTCCCTAATAACTACAAATTATTGTTGATAATCTTCCAAATTGTTCATGTTTTTAACAATCGTTATTCTTGAAATTCCGAACTTAGTAAAAACTGCCGAAAGCTCCATAAATTTTATAAAACTTAGTTCAACTGACTTGATTTTTCAGTCATTTTTTATACTTTTAATTTTTCCAATCTTTGTTATATAAAAATAAAACACAATTATGAATATTTTTTAGAAATTTTATAATGAACGCTCTCTTAAAAATTTATAATTTTTTTTATTTGACAAATTTTCAGATTTTTCAGGACTATCAAAAATCTCTCAAGTCTTACCTGTTTTCATTACTCTGAAATCTCAAAAACTCCAAATATAATACAAACCTTTCAAGAGTGTTACATTTTTAAGGAATTCGTAATTTTTTTTACATTTAAATATTCCTCTAGTTTCTCAGATTTCCGTATCCTTAATATATAAGAAATTCATAGAAACATACTTTATTTTACTATTTTAACACATCGGTCTTCACTGTGAGACCCTTTCAAACAGTTCAAATATAAAAAAACAAAAATCATGTAAGTTCTATTTGCTTTCTGATTTCATTTCTTAAAAAGGGTCTCTGAACTTGAACAAAAACGTTGTAACAGTGAAATAAAGTATATTATTATTAACTAAAAAATTGATAAATTATGAATATATTACGTGTAATTAAATAAATGAATTACTTCATATTACCTTTTTCTTCATGTTCAACAATCCCAATTTTTACCTTTTTTATTCATTTTCACGAACAAAAATTAATTTGTATTTGTGTGATCTACAATTTACATACTTTTAATACTTTTCATCCGAGAATATTACTCCTGTTCATGTTTGTAAATTAATAAAAAAATAAATATACATACCTACTGAAAGAACAAAATTACTGTAAATTCCATATCACTATACTTCAAATTAATCAGCACATCCAGAAAGTAGAAACCCAAACGAAATCAACATCTCGAATATCAGACTATCCATATACACAATATCAGGTTGTGTTAGGTCGACGATGACGGAATCTTTTGTTGACCTGGAGAAAAAAATTTGCTTCAGTGAAGAAGTGGGTGGTGAGGCCAGAGGAGAGGCAAAGGGGGGAGGAAGGGAAGCATGCGAAAGGTACTGATTGGCACAATGAAGTGGTCGTAGTCACGGCTCGTTCGCGTATACTACTCCTTTTATGTAGGTGAGGTGTGCATCGGAGTAAAGCTTTGCCGTGCCTTCGGAGATGAGGCCCGTTATTCAGGGTGTCGCAGAGCCAGTTACCGTGTTACCGCAATTCAGGCCACAAAGTCAAAATACAGTTAGCCTTAGCCGCGTGCGAGCGGGACCGATATCCTGCCATTGAACGGATCCTGCTGCGGCCCGTCCACTCGACTCCTTCGACGTAAAAAAGTTCTTTCCTCCACCTCCACGTTTCCCATGAAACATATATATGAACGTATGATTATAAATAAATACGTACATTAGTGTCTCTATATATGTATATATATATGGGGCGACGTAGATGCTGGCGTATATATGTGCAAGGTACCGTACGGTTCACCCTTCGCGACCTTTGCCATTTGGTACGCATTATCTCATTCGGCGATATTCGTTTAACTGTTTTGCATGGGATTTTAGAAGGAATAAGTGTTTTGATATTGTTTTTGGTATAAATTGTTTGATAATAGTGGTGAACAGTCATTTTTGAGAATATTTTTGAGGATGTTGGTTAGGGTATTTTGGGAATGATTGTAGTTTTTTTCCTTGGGTCAGATTTTTGGGATATTGTGGAGGAGACTTTTTTTAAATTGTTTTGGATTTGATAGAGAGTTTTTGATGGCTTGAATAAAATGTCGGTTTATAATCACTTTAACAGATGGGGGTCGGAAATGTTGATTAAAGAAATTAATGACGTTCGAAATTAGCAGGACGAAACTAAGAATTGGCACAGTATTTATGATGGTTATTTCAGAATATTTAAGCTTGAATTACACATTTGTAACTTATTTTATTCAAAATTTTCGAAAGCTGAGCATACTTTTTCAGATTTTTCGGAATCCTACCAACTCGAAAAATTTTTTTTAGAAAGATTTCAGAATGATTTCCTGTAAAATATGGCCTTTTTTGGTAATAAAACAGAAGTAGTTAAGAAAGATTTCAAGCAGATTTATAAAAAATATAACATTCAACCATCTATAATAAAATTATTTTCTGAAATCCTTCTGTCATTATTGTAGAATGTTTCTGAAATGTTCTTGCAAAGTTTCATCTGAAGTTCATAATACAAATATGTTAAATAATGCTCCAGAGAGATATCTGCATTATTTTTTGTGGAAAACTAAAAAATCGTTTAGAATTTAGTGTGAAATGTTTTGTGTTTGAAAAAAAATTTCAAAATTTTTTTCTAAGTATGGCATGAATAGCATAATTTTTTGTGATTCCAGCTACACAACTTTAAAGCCTGCTTATACAATAAGCAATCTAAAGTTCACGACGCCCAAGTCTAAAAACTGCGTTTATCTAATTTTTTTTTTATCTTTGTTCCCAGCAATAAATATTAATACATATTCCAATTGAACTACTTTTCATTTAATTGTATTGAAATTTCACAATGTTAAAAAAGAAAAATTCGGTTATAAATTTGATTGTTTCGTTTTGACTGAGGAAATATTTCATTTTATTGTATAAGTTAATTCTAACTATTTGAAACATGATTACCATTTATTATTATCGTAGAAAATATCAATTAAAAATTTCCTTCAATCCAAAAATTGCAACTGATTAATTATTATTTTTTTCTCAAGATATTGTAATTTCCAGTAAAATTTTCGAGGATTTATTTTTGGACCAAGAATGAAAATAATTCTAGAACATCTTTCTTACGAAAGTAGGCTACAATTTGCTTTTTCTCAAAACATTTCACTTATGCCGTAATCGATCAAAACAACCAAACTCAAATCTGGTGAAAGTTTCGGGCTGCACTTGAAAATTTCTGTTATTATTGGAAGAGATTATATATTTTTATACGTTATATAAAATTCAATAAGATAATTTCAGTTTTCATCATACATTTTTTAAATTGTGTCTTTGTATTGACTAAATATATTTCATTTTGTGCATTATCCTGTAAAATGCATTATTATATAGAAGCCATTTTATTTTTGAAGAAAATGTATAATTAATATTTGAAATTTCACCTTTTGGAATGCAGCAAAGTCATCGCTATGCAAATAATTTTTTGTAACTGTAAAGTATTCAGAGGGAAAAATGCTTTATGAATCACACTCGATGGCCAACATTGATATCTCATGTTTTTTTTTGTAGTGTTTTTTTTTCTTTTTTTCTTTATAAACGGCATTTCATTCTATTGCAGGAAAAATCCACCTTTCGAAATCTAATGCTTATTAGCTTATAACGGTGCCATCATAGATTATCGAATCGCCAAACTTATTTCCGAACACGCATTTCAAAGTCAAAGACACGAAACCGGGACATGTTACGGGATTCGGGTCTATTTTTTTCTTCTATTTTCTATTAGGTTGGTGAATAGATAATAGGTGATGTGAATGAATACTCAATTTTTCACGGTCACCGTATATTATGAAATTCTAATGCGGCCAAATCACTCACGATGGTATAATGTTTCCGTAGCCGATCGATGGAGTTCCAAATGAACAAATGTTGAGAAATTTTTTTTAGATGTACATGATATCATACAAATATTATGAATAGAATTTTTTCTGATAAAAAAAGTTCTCAGTATTTATTGTTACATAAGCATTTACAACAGATAATTAATTTTAAATAAATGCTTTTAATATCATTTTCTCTTAAAATTTAGGGAATAAAAAATTATGGGCTTGAAAATAGAAAAATTTAATTAAAAAAAATATAATTTTGCAAAATTTCTTAGGGCTATTTTTTGTATTTTCATTATGTTAGTTTGACAGTTCGGAAAAAATGCAGAATACCGAATTTTGAATTTTGAATCTATGAATTCTTTGAACGACGAGTTTTTCAGTAAAATTTTTTTTGAACTTTAATATTACATCCATAAATTTTTGTTTTTATAACTCAGGATTTTCAAAGTTTTGTCATTTATGAACATTTTAAATAATTCAGTTTTTCATGACTAGAAATTCGGGATAATGAGCTTTATACGTATAAATTAAATAAATTTTAGAGATTATGGAACAAAATTTCAATTTTGGTTTCCGAAGATTCGAGAATTCACAAATAACTGTATTTTAGGAAATGATTTAAAATTCGAGTTTTTGAATTACAATTAGTTGTAATAATTTATAATTCCAAATAATTGTAAAATTTATTTTCGATAAAGTGACAAATAATTATTGAATAGATAAAATACTCCCTGCATTTTATAGTTATTTAATTGTTTATTATTATATTATTGTTATTATTATTATTATTATTATTATTATTATTATTATTATTATTATTATTGTAATCATTCTAATCATTATCATCATCATTATCATCATCATCATCATCATCATCATCATCATCATCATCATCATCATCATCATCATCATCATCATCATCATCATCATCATCATCATTGATTTAACAGAACAATTAAAAATATTTAATCTTATAATAAATAGATAGATTATAATTCTGGAAATTTCGTAGTCTGGAACCCTTAAAAATTTGTCAACCACTTCTGTTGGTAATTTTTTATTTACACGGAAAGAAATTTCTGTTAAAAATTACCGTGCAGTTCACTAGAAAGCTGGGACATAGTGTAAATTCAGTCAATTTTACTGTTATGGTTAACATTACTTAACGGGAAAAAACCTAATAATTACAGAAATTTTTGTAGTTTTTGCCGTGCAGCACCTCAAAAAAAACCTAATAGTGCTATTTTTACGTGACGATCATTATAATAAACTGAGCTGCACGGTAAAATGTATCAAAAAATATTTCAATTTTTACCGTGCAGTTCGGTATTTCATGAGTCGCCTGATAG
>JAPYZL010127554.1:0-25508 GCA_030522825.1 Platygaster orseoliae
CTGCCCCGAGCCAGTCCCCGACGCGATATAAAATTCCTAAGAAACGGGCTTTGGATATGCCATTAGTATAATCGGATTACGCGTCGCGAATGTTTTCAATATTTATAACCGACATATTAATGGACATTGTTAGGAAATATTGTAATTTTGTAACCGAAATCATCGAATGTAATTCCATTATCTGAATATACATATATATTTTAACTGATATAAAAAAGAGTATCTTATTCCCCAATTTTCCCTCTCCCTGCCTTGTATAAAATTAATCGGGAAAGAGTGCTCACTTGCTCCGGCATTTCAGGTCCTAGTCAAGATTCTGCCCCGCGCAAGATCGTGACAACACCTTTATTTCATGCAGTTATCCGTACATTCTTATACATGTAAAATCTATGTTTTAAGTATGAATTTTTAGTTTCAGTCACCTTATTCACAGTGTCTGATAAATTCTAGAATCCGCCTATATTGAAAATATTTACGCCTACCACTTCACAGACCCTATACATAACTGAGTTTATTGTTGGTGATAAAGCTAAGAAAGTCTTTGATATATATCATTCACAAAAAACAAGTTGAAGATTACAATATTGGTGAAAAGCAAAAAAATCTAAAAATGTATTGAATATCCTTTTTCTGTAGTATTCCTGCATAGATTGATTCATCTGACTTTATTCATTTGCGTGGTTTACTTGTTCGAACAGGCTTTTCTGGTATATGAATAAATATATCTGAACCCGTTCTCATATTGTTTTTTTCATGTTCAAGTTCAATTTTCCGTAGACCTTCTCCATATTTCTCCAGAAAAAGTATTCTCTGAAACAACAATTTCCATCAACTTTCAAATAAGATCTAAACAAACACAGTTTGTGAAAATTAAAAAAATATGATGAAAAAAGACTTTGAAAGAGTAAGAATATTTCGATCTACCTCTTCCCACTTAAATTGATGTAACGGATTGTAAAAAAAACTCATATAGTAATCGGCCAAAATTTCATCATTATCCTTAAGTAATTTTATTCGCACGTTCGTTACATGATCCCGCGGACTATCAATTCCACAACCACCGTGCCGCGCCCATTCTCTTATCTGTTAAACACAAATAAGTACCAGAGTTAAAATTATGCATATTCAGCAATATGTATGTAAATTTGAAATTATTACTTCAATTTTCGGCTGCATCAAATCGATATAATATCCTGGCAAACCCAAATCGACAAAGTCAATAACTTGCCATTCCGACGGGAAAGATCTGACAAAACTCCGCTTCACGTAGTTGTCAGGTTTCAGAGTTTGCACTTCCTCACTTTCATCTGGTCGCATGTTTATCCAACATGAGGGCTTATCTTTTACATGAAAACAGCGGCTGAAGTCTTTATCAGGGCTGAAATGTAAAAAAATGGACTTTAATTCGTTAAAATTCGATTTTATAAAATCTTTTTCCAATATTCCAAAGTGCTAGTTTTATGTAAACAGAAAAAAATAGCATATTTGTTCTTGAAAACCATATAGCTAACATTTACTTGGGTACTTACTTTTTTTCCATGTATTTTCGAAAAACGTTCTCCCACAGGTTATTTTGCGGAGCGATCAATTTGTAAATATTTGCGTAATCTCGTGGAGTCAACGGAGAATCAGGCGGGATACGAAACTCAGACAACTCCTCGACTCTTTTGGGTACTATGTCGGTGTCGACAACATTTTTCCAGTGTCTACAGACACCGCGAGCATTTTGAAGGTCTTCCATACGCAAGCAATCGAAAATGGTCAAAAGAATTTCATCAGGCAGAAGGGAAATTCGATCTACACCATTACTGTTTGTAGATATTGCTGTCGTACGTCTTCTACTTGTGCCTATATCAATGAAATATTTTTGCTGGTAAATTTTTGATGTCGGTTCTGATTTTTCTGTCTTGAATTATCTTGAAGTGAACAACTCTACTTGTATGTATAAAGTCACTCACCTGCCCAGTTTTATGACTTGCAATAGCGAGAATCGTTGTGATAAAGATTTTGTATAAATGTTAATTACTTCTATAGCACAAACCTTATCTTTCCTTTTTTGGTAACAGTTATTCATAAATACTTTATTATTCGTCCTTCTGTTAATTGTAAATAAAAAACCTTATCTCCTTCGTTCTCATTCATTAACATTTTTTTTTCAATTGTTTTAAAAAAATTATCGAAAAACATTTGTTCTACGTTCTTGAAAAATATAACTGCTGAATTTGAGTTTTATAAATGATGATTTGTCAGTAAAACCAGGCAGGTGAGTAACTGGAAATGCTCGAGTCCAGATTTGCTAAAAGTAAAACGTTGATCAACTATTGAATTTTTACTCATTAATTGTTAATCGATAATTTCTAATTTTATCCCTCAAAACCTTCATTTTTTTCATTTTTATATAATTTCATTTAATTTCGAATTCATTTATTTAAAATAATTAAAAGTGTTTATTTCGACCATTAAAAAAAAATTTTAATAATGGAAAAATCTGCTCTCGATATTTTAAGGAAATTTATTCAAAATTGACATTAATCATGACAATTAATTATAAATGGAAATTTTGTTTACTTCGACGCAAATTCAGGTAATTTCTTTATTTATTGTTTTCTTTACTGATATATAGTGAATGATATCGAAATTTCAATACTTTATTAAGACAGTTTTTCCCTGATCTTTTAATCATTAAACTAAAAATAAAGTCCAGAACTTTTAAATGATAAAAATTTTATATTTTTTCAATTATATTAGATATAATATTACATTTTATATTTTTCTTCGTAAAAAATATATGTAGTACATTACCATGTCTAAGAAAAGCATTTTCGTTATAGTCATAGTGCACTGAATTTTTCCTTGATACTTCTGTTGTTCTTTTTGTCATGCGACATAAAAACCATAATGGATCTTTCAATGAAACTGTAGATCATCCAAATACTAGCTTTCACGTAAACTTATTCTACAAGAAATTATGTTCGTAAAAAATAAATATTGATCTACAAACGTTACAGAGGACACAATGCTCGAATTACGTATTGAGTAAAAAAACGAGTATTTAAAGGACAATGAATATGAAAAAAATTTTTACTTGGAAAACAGTTGAAGATCCAACGAGGCATGCATATAACTTCTGAGAGAATGCACAGAACGACTGTAATGAAAAGCAACTTCATTTTGCTGCACTCAACCTGATAAAAAGAGAAAATTTTATGTTAATTTTTATAGGTTAGGTCAGTTTTAAGTAAAATGTGGGTTGGATACTGTCTGAAAATAATTTGTGTAACAATAGTTTGTTATATACTCGTATACTGCAGTACAGTAAGATTCTATTACATCTGAATTATGGTACTTAACTGTTATTTCGTTTTCACTTGAGAAATGGTGTTTATTACAAAAATGAGCTGAATAGTGCCTTTACATTTATATTTTTTTACTTACCAGAACGTTGAGACTTCTAAGATAAAGCAGAGCTTAAACAATATTTGAGTTACTAGGGTGTTAAATGTGACGTGTGTGAATTTGTATGAAACTAAACATCTTGGAACATCGTCGTTCTTTATATACGCTTCGATTGGATATATTGCATAACTATTTTTTCATTAGTCACACGTATTATCAATCTACAATGTTTCACTAAAAGTAGGTTTTTTTGAACGATAACTAAAATGAAAGTTTTATGAGCGTATCATTTATTGTAAATTGAAGACAATCATAAACTATTAAGATAGTTTATGATTGAAGTAAATTTTTTGTACGTGCCATTCATGTTCCTATTTTTCTGATCTCATGACACTTGTACGATAATGACATTTACGAGTACCATGTATAATATACCATAAAAAAGTACGATTGTTTATTATATAGTTGCAAATTTTTGTGAAATATGTTTTTTACTAGACTACAAGTTATTTGTTTGCTTCACTGCATATTTATCACAAAATAGGTTTCACTCTTTTGTTAAAAATAAAAGTGTATTCGATACGTCGAATCATTTTCTGTTTCGTTTCAAACGATTACGATGTCATTTGGTTGTTTCCATACTTTTCTAGATAAGAAATAATCCGAATAAAAAAACGTTTTTCCCCAATCATTTATGTATTTCAGTTAGTCATTTTTTCTAGATTGGGAAAACCCAAAGTATAAATGTATCATAGCTCGGTAAAATTAAACGTTGAAAATGATAAAATGTTTGTTTTCATTATTCAAAAGCTTACACTTTCAATATCATATAATACATACTGAAAATGTTGGCTGTAATAAAATAAATGCAACATGAAAAAAATTTTATAAATATTATAGTATTGCGTCATTTATGTGGTGCTTTGTTACTAAAAATTTGTTACAATATTGATGATCTCAGTTGAGTTTAATAAAATAATTGAAAAAAACACTAAAAAACACGAAAAACATTGTTAAACTCAACTGAAATCTTGTCTCACCGAAAAATTGTCTTCATTAACAACGTCATTTCTTACCCTATTTCACTGCTGACGCAACGATATTATCTCGGAGATCTTCGAATTTTTTGCCAAAAACGTCAGGTGCTGAAGAATCCGTTATCGTTTTGAAAATGCGAATCTCCAGGCGCGACGTGTTGGGCGCTTTTTTTATCGTGCTCGGGGTGCCAAAAACAAGCTGTCAGGTTTTTAGCGCATTCACGTTTCGCATTTGTCAGGCGCCACTTCGGCGGCCCGAAAAATTGCCATGATTACGAACGAGTCGATTGCGTCGTTTATTAATATCGGAATTTTTATCGTCCACTTTGTATGTGACCCTGGTGCAAACAATAAAAATTGGGCTCGATCAACGAGAGTGAATAAAGGTGTTTGATTTATAGTATTTCCACAAGTTGAATAATTAAGTGAAAGATTTTATCAGAAACTTTTTTGGGAAACCGAGTTAGTAGATAAGTTACACACGGAGATCATTTATTTCAGATTTTTTTTTTATGAAAATTCAATGTTCAAATTCATGACTACAAAGTAGTGAGACTCAGTGGCGTGTCAAGAGGGTGGGCTATTGGAGTTCCCATAGCCCCCCCCCCCCTACCGAAAAAGAAAACCACCAATCCTATTTTGCAAAATATATAGAAAAAGTAGTATACTTGTAATGAAGAATGATTTTGGCAAAGACGAAAGAATATTTCGATTTTTTGAACAAAATTTATATACAGTACCTTTATAATTTTATAAATTTTATAAATAGTATTGACGGACCACAATGTTATGATCCAATCGACCAAGTGATTGTAATTGATAGGAATGAATTCACAATTTACTTACAATGTTGCAGTAGAATTAAAAAATACTCTAATGTGCCTTTATATGAAAAAAAAACATCTTCAGAAGTGTCTTAGACATGTCTGAATATCATGATTTTGAAAAAGACACCGATATATGACATTTAAAAGTGTCTCCAAATTCCTGAAAAAATATTTTGAAAAGTCTTCAAATTCAGAATAAGGAACTTTCTAAAGTGTTTCAGAGACTTCGAGAAGTTTCTTTAAATTTTTGATAAAGCACTTCAAGAAGTGTCTTAGACGACTTGAAATGTCTTGGAATTTGAATGTAACACTTTTGAGTTGTCTTGTCAATTGAAAAGAGTTTTGAGAGTTCGAATAAGATGCATTGAAGTGTCTTAAAATATCAAATAAAACATTTTAAGGAGTGTCTAAGATATTTGACAGAATCAATTAATCTTGTATAAGACACTCCGATGAGTCTTAGAATTTCAAATAAGACTTCATAAAAGGTGTTTTAGACATTTGAGAGTGTCTAAGAATTTTGAAAAAGTACTTTAAAAGGCTTCCTCAATTTCAAATGAGGCACTTTCTAGAGTGTTAAGGAGACTTCGAAAAGTGCCTTAATAGCTCTAATAAGACACTTCAAGAAGTGTCTTCGACGACAACAAGTATCTTTGAATTCCGAAAGACACATTTAAGTGTCTTAGAAAAAAAAATAAGACACTTTGATCAGTGTCTTAGAATTTCACATAAGACATCTTGAGAAGTGATTTTGACGATTGAATAAGATACTTGATAAGAAACTAAGACATGAAAGAGTGTCTTGAAATTCCGAAAAAGGTATTACGAATAGTTCTCAAATTTCGAATAAGACGTTTTCTTAAGTGTCTTAGACGATTTGAAGTGTCTTGAAATTTGAATAAAGCACTTTTGAGGTTTCTTGCCAAGTACAAAGAGTCTTCAAATTTCGAATAAGATACATTGCATGACTTAGAATATCAAATAAGACACTTAAAGGGGTATCTAAGATATTAAAAAGGAGCTTGAAATTCTCTTTAAGACACTTCTACGTGTCTTACAATTTCAAATAAGACTTCTTGAGAAGTATTTTGTACATTTTAAAGTGTCTAAGAATTTTGGAATACATACTTCACTATGTTTCCGAATCTCAAATGAGACACTTTCTAAAGTGTCAAAGTGACTTCAAAAACTGTCTTCATAGATCTAATAAGACACTCCAAGAAGTGTCTTAGACGTTCACCAGTGTCTTGGAAATCCGAATAAGACACATCCAAGTGTCTTCGAAATTTCAATAAGACGCTTACATGAGTGTTTTGGATATTAGAAAGTGTATAAGAACTTCGAATGAGACACTTTGAGGTGTCTTGGAATTTCAAATAATACATCTTGAGAAGTGCTTCAGTCGTTTCTGAATATCTTGGAAGTTTGAAAAAGACACTTGATAAGAGACTAAGACATGAAGGAGTGTCTTGAAATTACGAGAAAGATACTATAAAAAGTCCACAAATTTCTAATAAGGTACTTTCTAAAGTATCTTAGACGTTTGAAAGCGTCTGGAAATTCAGATAAACCTCTTTAAGAAGTTTCTTGGGAATTGTAAAGTTCCTTATAACTCCGTAAAAGACACATTAGAGTGTCTTTGAAATTTGAATAAGACACTTAAAAGAGTGTCTAAGGTATTCGAGAGGGTCTAAAAATTCCGTACAAAACACCTAGAAATGTCTTAGAATTTCAAATAAAACTTCTTGAAAACTGTTTTGGACATTTGAGAGTGTCTAAGAATATTGAAAGAGATACTTCAAAAGGTTTCCAAATTTCAAATGAAGCACTTTTTAAAGTGTCAAAGAGACTTAGGTAAGTGTCAAAATGGCTATAACAAGACACTCCAAGAAGTGTCTTAGACGTCAACAAGTGTCTTGGAATTCCGTATAAAACACATTCAAGTGTCTTAGAAATCAAAATACGACACTTCCATCAGTGTTTTTAATATGAGAAAGAGTCTAATAATTTTGGCAGAGATACTTCAAAAGGCTTCCGAATTTCAAAGAAGCACTTTTTAAAGTGCCAAAGAGACTTCGATAAGTGTCTGAATACCTGTAATAAGACACTCCAAGAAGTGTCTTAAACGTTAACAAGTGTCTTGGAATTCCAAATATGACATATTCAAGTGTCTTGGAAATCAAAATAAGACACTTCAATCAGTGTTTTGGATATGAGAAAGTGTATAAGATCTTCGAATGAGACACTCCGTAGTGTCTTAGAATTTTAAAAACGACATCTTGAGATGGGCTCTAGACGTTTCTAAAAATCTTGGAAGTTTGAGAAAGATACTTGATAAAAGACTAAGACGTTAAAAACTGTTCTGAAATTCTGAAAAAAATACTATAAAAAGTCCTCAAATTTTGAATAAGGCACTTTATAAAGTGTCTTAGACGTTTGGAAGTGTCTGGAAATACAAATAAATCACCTTTAGAAGTTTCTCAAAAATTCAAAAGTACTTCATAACTCCAAGTAAGACAAATTGAAGTGTCTTTGACATTTAAATAAGACAAACTGAAGTGTCTTTGACATTTAAATAAGACACTTTGAAGAGTGTCTTGATTATTCGAGATTGTCAAAGAATTTCGAAAAAAAAAAAAAATTATTGAAGTGTCTTAGAATTTCCAATAAGACATCTTGAGAAGTGTTTCTGATAATATTTCAAAATATATCGAACCTTGGAAAAAGACACTTTGTGACCAAGTGTGTGAGACGATTGAAAGTGTTTTGGAATTTCCATAAATCTACTTTAAGAGGTTTTCAAATTCCAAATAAGACTTTTTCTAAATGGTCTAAGAGACTTGGAAAAGTGTGTTTGAATTTTGAATTAGACACTTCAAAAAGTGTCTTAGAAGTTTGAAATTATATTTGAATCCCAATGAAATACCCTCAGTAGTGACTTGGAAACTTGAAAGTGTTTTAATATTCTGAATGAGGTACATTGAAGTGTCTCAGAATTTTAGATAAGGCACTTAAGCAAGTGCCTTGGATATTAGAGAATGTGTAAGAATTCCGAAAATGACCTTGAAAGTGTCGTAGAGTGTTAAATACGACATCTGTAGAAGTGCCTTAGACATTTCTGATTATTTCAAAATTTTAAAAAAAGCGAAATTCATTGAGCAGGGGGGGGGGTAGGTATGAAAGTAGAGTGCCTTTTTTCGGAGTGGAATACATCCACAGCAGGGTAGTTACCCCACTAGTTAAATTCGCAAAAAATTCAATGACAAATTGTATCCCTTCCTATCGTCAAATTCTAGAACCACTACTGGTAAAACTCATTGACATTGATCGAATAAAACAATCATGTTACGTTTTATCACAGCCATTCAAATATTAACAAAAGATGAGAAATCAATATTCTAAAAAAAAAAAAAAAAAATCATTTTGATCATAATAATAGTAAACTCGGTGCGTTTTCAGTGGCTGTCAGAGAAGGTGCTTGGCTCACAATAAGGATGAATTTTTCCTTTTTATTTATAATCCAGCCATTAATCACATTGTGAAATTAACCTTTCAAATGCCACGGTCGACTGTACTGAACGCAGTCTTATTTATATATAAAACTGAAATTACTTTCCTGAATTATACCGATGGCAACAATACATGCAGTATTACAAACCCCGGGATAAAAATGATTGCTCATCGGTGATAAAGTAATCTAAAAATGCGAAAGACAATAAATTTATCAGGTCCATGCGAACCAGTGTTCTGAGGTTTGGGACTGGGGCGTCGAAAAATAATTGCATTTTTGGCGAAAGATGATTGTTGTTGTGCATGAGAAATGCCATCATAATTTTTCCGAATTGTTGGGTAATGTAGGACCCAGAAATTTGGAATGTTCCGGCGAAACTTTAAATTTATTGTAAAAGAAATCTAAATTGAAATTCGTAAAGGTTCAATGGTTCATATATATTCACATCAGTATTTTATTGTTATGTCAAAATTAGTTCATTAATCTATGAAAATAATTCATTTTATTGTCTGAAATGCACATCTTTATGTCAAACAATGATATAACACTTTGATGGAAATTCTAAATATTAATCATAACCATGAGATCTATCTGGAGCCCATCTCATTCGACTATCTTCCGATCGATATTAACGGGCAGGAAATAAATCACGTTCTAAACAACTCCCGTTCCTCGAACCATTTGTTTCGTTGAACAAACGACCTTGGTCAGAATGAAAAGATTATTGCTAAACGCCAGGATTGCGTCAGACTGGAACTACGTTTATCGGCATTCAAGAAATCCGAAAAGCATTTTTGACTTTCACGACCAAGCGATCGTATCAACGGCCTTTGGCCGGTCGAAACAATGCAGCTCCGGGAGAACAATGTACGTGACGCTCTAGCAACCGACCTCCCCAAGTTCGCAATGAACACGTTTACGAACGAAGCCTGATAGTGCGAATTGAATTTTCGATAGGCCGGATAAGCATCGTGCCGTAGAGCACATCACACGCTATAAATTATTGCGATCGGAAAGTGTGAAATTGAAACCACTTTTCATGAATGCACAGAGACAGGAGTTGAATAAGGGGATGGATGTCATTAAGGTAAGAAGTTTTGCATTCATGAAGCTACTCGAGAATTTTTATTTGGTGAAGACTTAATACTTAAGACTTAACACACAATAATTAAGACTTAAGACCTAACACCTAATACTTAAGACTTAAAACTCAACGCATAAGACTTAACACTCAATACTTAAGACTTGGCACATAATACTTAATACTTAACACCTAATACTTAAGACATAATACTCAAGACTTGACACTTAATACTTAACACCTAATACTTAAGACTTAACACTTAATACTTAACACTAAATACTCAAAACATAACACTTAAGACTTAACACTTAACACTTAACACTTAACACTTAAGACTTAACACCTCATACTTAAGACTTAACTTAAGATGGAAATCATTTAATATACATTAATTTTATCAGATTGAAGTTATAATTTTTAAAAGTATTCGGGTATTTTCAGAAATTTTCGGGTATGATCGGGTATGTTCGGAATTGTTCGGGTATCAAGTATTAAGTATTAAGTTTTAAGTCTTAAGTGTTAAGTATCAAGTCTCGAGTATTAAGTCTTATGTATGAGGTGTTAAGTCTTAAGTATATATATTATCATTTATATTATTTCATTACATAATATTTTTTATATATATCAAATATTACTATATATATATATATATATATATATATATACTTATTATTATTAGATAAATATTATTAAATAAAATAATGAAATATATTTATAATATCACAAGTATTTTGTTCCATGAACTGATAAGCAAATAAAAAATTTTTCAAATATTCGTTCGTAGCGAGTATCAAACTCTATACCCTTTTGTATCAACGAAAATTGAAAAAAAAAATACATCCGAGGTTTGCCGAAATCCGTGCGAATGAACGCTTCGTTATTCCAGACTAAAAATACCTAAGTAACCACAAACACTCCCATTCATCTTGCCCAAAAACTGGATTATCTTTTGCAGGATTCGCAGGACTTTTTGGGCTGCCTTTAAAAATAAACACGAAGAATGACAAGGAGCGATAAAGGCGAGACGAATTTAGAAAATCGTGGGGAACGTGAAGTACCTCTGTGTTCGGACCGAAAGGGGTTTTTGTAAAACAGATAAATAAAAAATTCGAATCTTGAATTGTTTTTGATGCGATTTAAGAGAGTGAGAAATCGCTACTATTTTTTTCTAGTCTTTTCATCACATTTTTGACTATTATTTTTAACAAGATTTAAGTTTTTCAAGAAAAATTCCATAAGTTTTTACAACTATGATCTATAATATAGACTTTTATATTTAAGGTACATATTTAAAGAATTTTTATTGATAAACGAATCGTTCGTGTTTTTGACAACAATTTTTTTTATTCAATTATTTAAGCGTTAGCTATGATATAATTCAAATTTATATTAATAAAATATAGTTTAAATAATAAAATGAGAAATAAAAAATATATTCTGATGATAATACAAATTTAAATTAATAATAGAAATTAATTTTTCAAAATTAATAAATTTAATTAATTGCATCATAATGTAATTCATTCTATGTTAAATAATTATCAACTATATTTAAAATTCAAATCAAAATTAAATTATATTCTATTATAATTGAATTCAATTAAAATAAATTGAATTGAAATAAATTAGATTAAAATTAAATAAATTTAAATAAATTTAAATAAATTAAGTTGGAATAAATTGAATGAAAATAAATTATAATAAAATAAATAGAATTAATTGAATTATATTAAAGTAAATTAAATTAAAATTAATCAACTCAATTGAATTAAATTGAAATAAATTAAATTGAAATAAATTTAATTCGAATAGATTAAGTTAACATACATTAAATTAAAATAAATATAATTAAAATGAATTAATTTAAAATAAATTAAGTTGAGATGATGTAATTTGAAATAAATTAAAAAAAAATGTATATAAAATAAATCAATGAAATAATTTCAATTTATCGATAATAGTAATTTAATACGTAATAATCGAATTACATTATTTCAATTATTATAGCTTTTTAACGCGAGAAGTCTTTTTCCTTAACCTGATAAATTATAAAGTGCAATTTTATATCATAAAAAAAACTTATTAGTATTTTTTAGTTTCTACATGGAATATTTTCATGCTAGTATTCGAAAATTTGCATTTATTTTGGTGAGCTTATCTTCAAATATACCATTGTATTTTAATGTAAAAAACATTATCTTTTTTCCTTTTATCCAAAGTACATCATCTTAATCCATTAAACGTCTATTTTCCGCAGTTACACCACCGCATAGAAAAACTACACGAGGAAAGGAGCTGTATTCAACCTTTTGAATCAGCTGTGAGCAGCGTGGCGCCGTTCGTAGACCGCAACTCTGACCCGCTGTCAGTTGCCCGAGCACCGCGTTGTGGTTAGGACCGTCTCCCATATTTTGCATATAACAATAAACCTCCTAAAAACAAAACTTTTTCTTCAAATTTCTGATAAAACAAGCAAATAATCCTCTGCTACTAAGAAACTTCTAATTATTCAACCAACAAAGTGCCAAAACTTTAAAGATACATTTTTCAACATTTTCGTCCAAAAACTCACCCCCTATTTCGTATCACACTTTTTTATATTGGTTTCGCAAAATTTTCGTATCTGATGGTGGAACCGCGAGGTTTGGAGTGGCAAGTGCGAGTTTGGGGGAATTTTGGGAGGTTTCGGGAATTTGGGAGGTTCGCAAAATTCGGGAGCATGGTGATTTGAAAGCAGGCGAGAATGCTTTGGTAGCAGGAGGCTGGGAAAGTCATGGCTCAAGGAGTGTCGAGGATTCGCAGCGTCAAGAGTGCCGTGCTGGTTCTACTGGTGAGTGCGGCCTTGCCTTTTTTTCCTGGTGGTTCATAACTGGAGCGCGACTTTTCACTTTCGCGTAGCGTTTTCGTTATTCCTGCTCGAGGTCGCAGGGGTTCCTATGTCGTTGGGTGTATCGGAGGTATAGGATCGGTTTTAAGAGGATTTTTTGATTTATTAAATAAATATTCGGAATCGACTTTGATTTTGAGTATGGCTCGGTTCATGAGTTCACTGTGGTTGTACAACATCTTCCTCATAGGTATTTATTTTTATTATTTTTTAAGGGGATTTTGATCTATATGTTATTTTGTGATTTTTTCACTTGATGTACGGATATGATTATTGATGTTTTTTGGAATAATATTTTTGTTAAAGGCTTATTCCTGAAATAATTTGTGAAATGAACTATTGAATTTTTTATTTGTGAAATAATTTTTACCACTTTTGTAAAATTTTGCTCAGAGTTTATTGTGGAATTTATATTGTCATAGTTTCACGGAAGGATTTTGAAATTATGTTATTTGATTTTTTTTTTTTTTGGGTAGTGATCAAGGAAACTCAATAAATATTGATTATGGTGTCTTTAAATTCATCTGTAGACTGTTAAGTTAGATACTTTTTTGAAGATTTTTTATTGATTTTATAAGGGACATGATAAGCCTATCTCATCAGTTAAAAAAAAAAAAATTTTTTTTTCGAGCTGCTGATTATTTAAGATCAGAATTTTACACATTGTATGAAACAATTTTTTTACATGTTTGTAAACGTATGTGGATTGAAAGGTAAATTTCAATAACATCACAATTTCTATCATTATATATCATTTGTATCATGAGGATTATTTATGTATTTTTTATTATTATCTGAGAATTTTTCGACGTTTTTCAATTTTCAAAAAAGCCTCCAATTTAAATAATGTCAACAATTTTCTCAATGTTTCAAACATAGTTATGAACTTCTTGAATACATAATAATTTTTTAAAATATCATCAACTAGCTGTCTACGCGTAATTAAATATTTACAAATCATTTATTGAAAAAAAATTACAAATAGTAACTCTAATAAGAGTAAATTAGATAACAAGTCCAATAAATTTCTAATTTTTTATTATTTATCAAGACTCTATTGACAATATTTTCATTATAATTATATTTTTGTACATATTATCAATTTATTGTAATATATATCATAATTTGTATAAATGATAATGTATACGATTGATGAACAAAAAAATTTTATTTATATTCTTAATTAATAATGTGAAAATAAATATATTTATACATCTCATTAATATTTTCAATACCATTGTATTCGTCTAGGTTTACAAATTAAGTGATATCCATTTTTCCTTTAATATTAATTGTGAATTTCGTTGTTGAAAATGTGTTTTTTGTATTACGATATCTGTTACTGAATGAGTGAAACTCCATCAAATATTATGATTTTGTTTATATGTAATTGATATAAAATTTTTACTGTCTGTCTTATGATTTACGATACAATATTGTTTTTAGTATCTTCAATATATACAGGATAGTAAATTATTTTAAATAAAGCAAAAATATTCGGGAAGACCAGAACTTTTTGTAATCTAGTGAGCTTTTGTAAAGTTTGAGAATTTTTCGATTTTGTGACTGTGATTTTCGATTTAGTGACTTCAATTTTTGAGAATTTTTATGACTTTGAGTTTTTTGGTATCTTATGATTTCTAATAATTTCGTGATTTTTTGTGATTTTCGATTTTGTGACTTTTCGATTTTGTGACTTTTCGATTTTGTGGAGTTCCATGATTTTTTGTGACTTTTTGTGGAGTTGTAGAATTTTACGAATTGGTGACTTTTTGTGATTTTTGATTTTGTGACTTTTGGATTTTGTATAGTTTCATAATTTTTTGTGTGTTTTTGTAAATTTTAGAATTTTTCGATTTTGTGACAATGTGATTCTTGATTTGGTAACTTTTCAATTTTTGTGAATTTTCATGACTTTGAGTTATTAGTGACTTTTTATGATCTTATGATTTACCGAAATTTCGTTACTTTTTGTAATTCTTGATTTTCTGACTTTCCGATTTTGTAGAAATTCATGATTTTTCGTCACTTCTTGTGAAGTCACACTAAAAATTTTTAGATAAATTCGTGCAGTAGTTTTTAAGTTATTTGGGTACAACATACAGACATTTTCCTTTATATATATAGATTACTACATATTAGTCGGGATGTACGTATAATCCAAATACTTTTGAACTCAGTATTATAAAAACCATGTGTAATTTTCGATTCACAAAGAATAAGAAAGGCTAGTAATAAACTTCACATTCGTGGAAAATTGTTTTTTAGTTAACCAGCAATATAAAATTCTTTCTTTTACGTAGGACATGGGCGAAAAATTTGAATAATTCAAAACAACCCTTTTTTTTCTTTCTTAATGTAATTAATTAGTTTAGTAGAGCATTTTTTGGTGGAAAATTTCACCGTACGATGCGAATTTAACAATGTTTAAATGTTCATATCTTTGAAATTCATGCATTTTTTAATAATTTTATTTCTAAATTTGTAGAATTTTTTCATGCTGAATTCATTTTTTAAAGAAAAATATCTTGTAGTCTCAACTCATTATTGTTTTTTTAATTTTTTATAAAAAAAAACAACTGACCTTTTTTTCACATTTTTGCGAATCCAATATGTGTTAGTCCAGCGAATTTTCCGAGATATTTTTACAAACTTAAAAAAATTTCGAAAAAATCCGAAAATTTTTTATAGTCATTTTCGATAGATTTTTAAATCCTAAGATATAATTGTTGCTCGAATTGAATTTCAACAATTCGGGTTGAAACAATTCGGGTTATTTTTGGAATTATGAAGTTTAAAGTACTCGAAGTATTTATCTTTGAGGTATGGGACTTCGATATATCGATAGTTGATAGTTGAGAAAAAGCGTTATTATTCTCGTGGTGCCTTTTATTGCACGTTACGTGCAGCGCCATTAAAAGATACACACAATAACAGGAGTGCGTGCACCGGCGCGTTTCTACTAGAGTCAAGGATAACGCGCGTTATCGGGCCCGGCTTTGCCCCCTACGCAGCATCGGGATTGTATAGGACAGCTCTCGAACACCTTAGTTATGCAAGCGACAAAGTCCCCAAGTGGTTGAAGTCTCACTGAAAATAAAGGTGGTAAAAATTCACAATAGACTAATGAGTTCGTCAAAACTTGGCCATTAAAAAAAGAAAATTTAAAATAATATAATTTTTATATGTTTAAACTAGGATTTGGATGATTCAGATTTCGAACTCCTTCACTTGCCACATTTTTAAGAAAAGTAACCAAGAAAATGTTGGGGAAACGAAGAAATTTCCCGTGAGTAATTAAACCAAGCGCCACTCCTTGAAAAATCTTTCCTCGAGTATCGATTAGACGCGAAATAAATTACCGTTCGCATTCGGCGCTATCGAGCTACGCGAACACTCGATTGTATTAATATGCAGCAATGACAATGAAGTCGCCAGAGCGGCGCAGGTTCCAATGAACCTTTCCAATACGTCTCTTTCTAGTATCGGATTTTTTTCTCTTTTGCAACATGTTTTGTTGCGACTTAATTTCAGTAAATAAAACAACGAAAGTGTAGAAGAAAAATAGAAATTAGGAAAAATGGAAACACCCAGTGAACCTGTGAGCTAACAGTGAGCTAACAGTGAGCTAACAGTGAGCTAACTTTTGAGCTAACAGTGAGCTAACAGTGAGCTAACAGTGAGCTAACTTTTGAGCTAACAGTGAGCTAACAGTGAGCTAACTTTTGAGCTAACAGTGAGCTAACTTTTGAGCTAACAGTGAGCTAACATTGAGCTCACACTGAGCTCGACTTGGCGGAGAAAATGAGCTCAATGTTAGCTCAAAAGTTAGCTCACTTTTAGCTCAGTGTTAGCTCACAGGTTCACTGGGGCACAAAAATTTATTTCAATCAATTTTTGTTGAGATTGAGATTCCTGTGCTTTAACATTCTCAAACCCATATTTAATGAAGTCGAAGTAGATTTTGTTAAAATCATTTGTATTAATTACTGGATTGTCCATTCTGGCTAATTATTTTCTAGGAACAATGAAAATACGAGTTATTTATTTCGAAAAATCAAACTTAAACCGAATTTTTTCCTCTTTGGAAGACATACAGAAAATCCAAGATTTTTAGCTAAATGGACAGTATAAGTATGTAAGCTTAATTCTATGTGCTTGAACTTGCAAAATGGAATTTTCAGACCAAACGAGAGAATATAACTTGCAGTTCGAAAGAAAGTGTGTAATGCAAGGATACGTTTGATAACGATACACCCGATAATGGAATGCATAATGGGCTCGGAGTGAAACCCCGGGAGTCGATCCTTAAAATAACTTTGCACATCGAAAGGTCCATGTCCGAATATGACGATCATAAAAAAATGATAATATCGAATCCGGAATTTTTCTGTACATAAAATAAATTGGGTGCAATATTTTTTATTTTGTTTTATTTAATTTTAGAATTTAATCAAGGAGAATTTTGAACGTCAATTATTTCGAGAACATGTTGGAATTCTCCCGAAACGTTGATCTGGGATTTAACAAAAAAAAAGTAAGATCATGAAACTAATAATACACATGTACACTTTTTTGGACATTTTTTTCTCAGGTCTGGTTTTCAAACTAAAATGAGAAATTCATTGAGATAGTATATCAAGAATCCAATTCAGGTGTACGGACACGATTGTGTACACGCTAGGTTCCCCAGGTCCACCACAACCAAAAATCGCGAAACCCATCAAGTAATTTCGAGGTACATCATTTGGAAGTTGATGAGAAATCGTCAACGGACTCCCACTATCTCCAAAACAAGTAGTTGTGCGGTGTTCTGATCCGAAGCATATGTGGTGTCCGCTAGTGACAAAATGGAAATTTTCGTGGAGTCGGCATTCATCGTTTCCTATGATTGGCCTTGACAATTTTTGTAGTATTGTTGCAGGTGGGGATTTAACTGAAAATAATAAAAAAATAATTCCCCTTTAATAAATAATGTTCGCAATGTAATTTTTAGCATAATTTTTTTTACGAAGCATGTAATGTATGTTATGTTTACCATAGTGAAATTTCTCATGTCTTTTATGCTTCTGTTTTTTGGATTCCTTTTTTCTTCCGCTGCCCCGTATCACTAAAAACGATTCAAGGATACAGTCATTGTTAGTTTTGGTAACTCATGCTTTTGCATTTTTTGCATGTTACCCGTGACAAAAAAGTTTTAATTTATTTACGACATTTTTCTCAGATTCAGTATCTGAGGACTTTAATGACTGAAAAGAGAGATACATACTGCGTTCGAAATGTTTCGACATCATCCCCCATGAGCGACGGTCCGGGCTCCTCTTTTTCCTTTTATCTACAGCTGAAAATAGAATTTTCTTCTAATAAAGTTAACATTCGTTAAAAATAATAAACTTTTTTCCACCAGTATTTAGAAAACCATTTATTATGTGTAGCGGATCGTATGGGTATACAGTGAAGTTAGTAATTTAATAAACGTACCTATGAAACTTGTATTTGTCACTCCGAATCCATACACTTGAGCTTGTTTTCCCTCCAGGCGCATACCTATTAAGTTTCCATGTGGCAAACATATTGGCTTCACGAAATCTAACACATTCGAAAAATCAAACGATTTAAAAAATTTCTGCAGTTACAAAAAGACTGAGGTCTGTATTTTTCAAATAACGTACGAGAGAAGTAAAATTTTTCATGTTGAAATCAAAAAATGGTGTTCAACACGCAAATGAAATGGAAATTCTGAAAAATTCGAAAAAGTGAAAATTTTACTGCTCCCGGACAGTTAATTTTAAGCGTCTCAATAAAATTTTGCAAAAAAAGTATAGTTTTCGATTGAAGTATTCAATTTTAAATAATTCTCAAGTCAACTGTTCACAGTCGAATATACTGTTTATAGTACATTCGACTGTTTACATTAAATTGACAACTTGCAGTGGTTTCGATTGTTAACAGTCAGAATCATTGTTTGGAATAAATTTGATTGTTAACAGATCTCTTTTGACACGATATTCTAGTAATGCGTACCAATAAAATTCTCAAAAATATTCCAACAAAGTATTTTAATTCAAAGTATTTATGGAATGTAACAAAAAAATATATCAAGAATAATTTCAAGAATATTGAAAAAATACTCTCAGAATATTCTAGAGATTGTTGTTGAACACAGGCCTTATGACAAACTTTCCTATACTATTTCATACAAAGTCAAAATTTGACTATCAAAATTTTACTATTGGCAGATAAAGTTTTACTGCATGACAGTTGAATTAACTGTAGAATAGCTGCAATTTAACAATCAAATTGAATATTGAACGTGGTTCAACTGTTAGCAATCGAGTTGACTAGCTTCATGTAATGTTGGAAATTTTACTGTAAACATTCAAGTTAACTGTAAAAAGGTAAAGATGGACTGACAACATTCAAATTATCTGTCAAACAGTCAAATTGTAACGGTCAGCAATCGAATTTGCTGTCAAACAGTCAAATTAACTTTAAGACAGTCAAGTTGACTGTTGAGAGTGAAATCGGCTGTAAGACAGTCAAATATTGATTGTTAACAGTCGAATATTGACTATTGACTGTCAAATAGACCGTGAGACAGTCAATGATTGACTATGGACAGTCAAATCGACTGTAAGACAGTCAAATTGACTTTGAGACAGTCAACTATTGGTTGTTGACAGTCAAATAGAGTGAAAGACAGTCAATTATTGACTGTTGACAGTCGAATCGAATGTGAGATAGTCAAATATTGACTGTTAAAAGTGAAATCAACCGTTAGACAGTAAAATATTGACTGTTGACAGTAAAATAGACTGAAAGACGGTCAATGATTAACTGTGGACAGACGAATTCTGACTGTCAACAGTCAAATCGACTGTAAGACAGTCAAATTTCGACTGTTGACAATCAAATGGAATGTGAAACAGTCAAACATTGACTGTTGTCAGTCAAAGCGAATGTGAGACAGTTGAATGTTGACTGCTGAGAGTGAAATTGACTGTAAGAGAGTCAATGATTGACTGTGGGCAGTCAATTTGAATGTAAGACAGTTAATGTTTCACTGTTGAGTGTTCAATCGACTGTCAAACAGCTGAATAGTGACTGTTGACAGTTGAATTCTGAATGCCAACAGTGAAATCGACTGTCAGATACTCAAGTTTTGACCTTTGACAGTCCAATCTAATGTAAGACAGTCAGATCAACTGTTATACGGTCAAATTTTTACTATTGACAGTCAAATTATAACTGTCAACAGTCAAATCGACTGTAGAACATTCAATGTTTGACTGTGGACAGTCAAACTGACTGTTGAACAGTCCAATTCTAACGGCAAGAGCCAAATCGACTCTGACACAGTCATATTGACTGTAAAACAGTCGTATATTTTGACGTTCAACAGTTAAATCGACTGTAAGACAGTAAAATTTTGACTGTTGACAATCAAATCGAATGTGAGACAGTCAAACATTGACTGTTATCAGTCAGCGGGAATGTGAGACAGTTGAATATTGACTGTTGAAAGTGAAATTGACTGTGGGCAGTTAAATCAAATGTAAGACAGTCAATGTTTGATTGTTGAGAGTTAAATTGACTGTCAAACAACCTAATATTGACTGTTGACAGTCAAATCTAATGTAAGACAGTCAGATCAACTGTTAGACAGTAAAATCGACTGTAAGATAGTCAAATCGACTGTAAGACATTCAATGTTTGACTGTGGACAGTCAAACTGACTGCTGAACAGTCAAATTCTGACGATCAACCGCCAAATCGACTGTGACACAGTCAAATTCTGACGGTCAACAGCCAAATCGACTGTGATACAGTTATATTGACTGTAAAACAGTCGTATATTTTGACGGTCAACAGCCAAATCGCTTGTAACACAGTCATATTGACTGTAAAATAGTCAATTTGACTGTTTTTTTCATAAGAGTGATTTACCACCATTGCGCTACGCTGTGTTACGCTACGCTACTCTGTCACGCTACGCTGTCACGCTAAAACTACAAGCTCATTAAGTTTTCTTCTCCCAGAAAGCACTTAGAACTAGAGAAACATTTCAATATAAGAAAAAGTAAACTTTCACCATTTAATTGAGCAGGGTCCATTAAATGCACCATTCCAATATCGTTCAAGAGTTTCCCGAAGTATGTATGAGCGAAGACTCTGTCTACTCTTAACACCTGAAGGGGAGGAGCACATCTCACTCCGTCACAGTCTGGGTCCGTTTGTGTATTGTATTCACCCACAGAAGCATACATTCGCGCAATTGAAGGCCTGTATCATATTTATATGTTAATGTCCTGCAATACTCTTTATTAAACGTACTGCGAGAAAAAAAACCTGACTTTAAAAAATTCATTGCAGTTTAGTGCAAAAGAAAAACTGAAAACTTTGTATAATTGATGTGCAAATCATGATCAATATGTTAAGCAATATTTCATGATCGTTAAAATATTATGTTAGTATATTATTATTGTCAGATATTTAATTTTTTTTCCGTATCAGAGAAAATCGTCTTTATTCTGCTTAAAACACTAAAAATCTTAATTCATACACACGTATTGATAGGGTTCTTCACTAAACAATGGCCAGCTGTGATAACGAAACGTGAATTCAGTAATACTCCTCCACAATTGACATATGCTGTGTTTAGTGGTGTCTTTTCTTCTTTGTACACAAATAATGCCACGAACCACGGAGCTTCTCCCATCAATGAGTTCTGGCCTTCTATGATGCGATTTGATACCATTCCAAAAGAGGCACGACCGCAATTCACATGATCCAGAAGTTTCCAATTCGGATGACTTGTGACGTCTGGCGAAATAATGCTTTTTGGAATTAAGGGTAATCGTCAATCGTCAATCGTGACAATTATATAACGTAAAACCAAGATCTTGTGTATAACATTTCAACATTTAACAATGATGAATATTCGATTCAGTGAAGTAATGTGACGTTTTGCTCGAACTTAATATGAGGAAAGTGATTGATGTAAAGAAACTGAATTTTCCATGGAAATTGGAAATTGGATGTCATAGCTCCGAGAGTATCAGGAAAAATTTGAGTGCAATAAGTGGATGACGTGGAAGATTTAATTTATAGCAATAGTTAACTTGATCAAGAGTTCTTCGTGAAAGAGAATAATTCAGCGATGAAGTTCAAAATATTTTTTATGAATTTAAAAATTTTTATTAATAAATTAGAATTCACTGAAATAATAGCGAATAAAAAAACGATTAAAAAGAATTATTTATTTCAATTTATAAATTGAATTTTTTTTACCTGCACTTTTTCAGTGATCGAAAGAAAATAGTTATTTAAATTTGTTTTTATTGTCAAACTACTAATGACATTCGGAAATTTTTCTATAATACAACATTTAAAAATTTGTAAAGATGACATCAATTTCAATTTTTTGAGTGAAGTTCAAAACAAGAAAAAAATTTTCAGATGTTTTACTTTGTATTTCCACATTAAAGTGTTCGTTTCAACTTATTATTTTTACCTAGCGCCACAACCGGTGTTTCTGCTCCAAAAAGGTACAGTAGCAATACCAAAAATTCCTTCATCACCACAGGTTTTTAATAAAAGTTACTTCGAATATCAAACTAATCAAAAGTTCTTATGATATTTCAATAAATCATATATCAAGATATAATTACACATACGAGATTTCGTAAATGTAACTAATTTTTGAAAAAGTTTTATCACTTTTTTCATACGCCTGAATCTACAACAATCAGTTGAAGTTCTACAATAATTTTTATAGAAATTTTCTTATTACATTACTAAGCAATTTTTTCATATAACAGACACATTTTGGTATGTACATAAATCTTCAAACTGAAAGCCTGATTAAAAATATAAATTTATCAACGAAAATAGACCGAACTCGCGTACAGACTACGAAAAACTAGTTTGTGTATCTTGAAAGAAATTTCATGATTTAATCTTTATCAACAATGAGCAAATTCCTCTATGAATATTATAACTTTTTAATGTTGCGGAGCGAACAATCAGTTTCATTCTATTGTTCTCATTTCATTTTATATAGATGGAGAATCAAATCAATGTACAATAAATAATAATCGAATTGTATGTATTAGAGTAATTATTTATGGTATGTTTTTTATCTGGAATTATACAATTCACGTGTTGATTGAAGTAAAAAATTATTTGTGGGGCTTATCTGGAAATATAAATATAAAAGTGCAGAAACACTGTTATCTTTGAATATTTGGAAGAAAATCACGAACTCGAAAATTGTATTAATTTTTTTGCCCTGGATGCAAATACAGCTATAAATTGCGATGTATCGTTTTTTTTTAGAACTTCATTGTTAATACATATATATGTACACATAAGAAAAGAGTAAAACCAAAATGTTTTTTCGGTGTCTGTAACTATAAATCGCGTTATCAGTGTGGCCAGTGCAATCCTGATAACGGAGTCCTCGTCCGTCTTCGGCCTTTGATCAGCGGTTCTATAAATTATATTTTCCATGATAATTCTCGTGCTCGTCGACACGCCACGATACGAGCCGTGCGTAATTATACACTTGGACTAATTTGCGGACTTGAGATGTAGAAGAAAAAAAATTTCACTGTATGCAATTGATCGAGTAATTTACGCTGAATAATAACATGATACGAGGTTAAATCAGGTTAGAATCGAACAACTTTATTGATTCATGACAGTATGCACTTTTTGCTTTATCAGCGTCGAAACTTACATCGAAGTCAAGTTTTTGCTGATATTTGAAATGAAATGAAAACATTCTTTTTAGCTATATGAATTTTCGTGACGTATGGGTTTTTTATTATAATAAACTAATAAATAATAAAATGACAATAAACTTCATCCGGATTCGGTAGTGTCTGATAAAATAATGAAAAAAAATTACTCAGTAATATGTTTTTAGAAACAAAGAAGTAAAAAAAATTTTATTTCCTACAAGGAGTATAATTTGAAAACATTCTATTTTTATAATTTTATATTTTTTATAATCTTATAATTTTTATTTTTATAATTTTTAATAATTTTCAAAATCTGGTTTCGAGGACGATTAAAAAAAAACGTCAAATTCAAAATAAAAAAATTTAAACTCTTGGCTCCTAGATGGAGCAAAATTTCTACAATGTTTTTCGAAGAATCTCTTACATTAAGAACTTTTTGTTACCTCGGAGTAACCTTAATTTTTCGATGCCTCGGGTGTTTTTGTTGCGATCTGAGTGCGATTCATTAGCACGCAACGACGTCGGAATGGCCTCTGAACGGTTTTATGAACCTCGAATTTTTTTGTTGAAAGTTGGACTAATAAGGACCGTTTTTTGTAGTGATTTGGTGAAATGTCGATTTTTCATGTGAAGATTAATAGAGGTATTTAAAGTACGAGATATAACAAAAGATTTTTTTCCCCTTTCTCAGGATAAATTCAGTCATTTTTGTGGATCATGCAGACATGAAAATCACGATGATGTCATAGGTTCAAGTAATTTATCATTTGATCAGAGGTTATAATAAATGAAATTGATTTCACTCGAAAAACTTAATTTTACAAGGGCAATGTGGAAATAAATTCAACTTGAGAGGAAGAAACATGATAAACCTTTATACACTGTTAAAATTTTTTGTTTTTTTTTTTTTATTTAAGAAAAACTGTATAAGGCCTATTACACATACCCTGTTACAATAATGCATTAATACTATACAAAATACATATACGCTTATCTAACTTTATTATATACACAGAAAAAACAATATGATAGTCACAACTACATAAATAGTGACATTTGCCACAACTATTTTCATGGTATAGATAACCTCATTTGTGGTAAGTGCAACAACATAAAAAAACTGCAAGTTTTGTGAAGCTTGCAGTAATTTTTTATGTGGTTGTACCAACCACAGGTGAGGTTGATTACACTATGAAAATATTTGGGGCAAATGTTACTCTTTAAGACGTTGTGACAATCATTGTTTTTTGCGTCTAGATGTCTTAAATTATATGCATCATGTGTGTTTAAAATTGTACATGAAATCAATATATATTTACATAAAATCTGTGACATCAATTTATTTCATACATGTGAATTGAATTGAATTGAATTAATTATTTAGAATCATGTAAGGAGATAAAAATTTAATTCGCACATACATTCATTTTCTGCAAGTAACTAGGATTTCATTTTTTCAAGATACTGGTTACATGAGATGCAAGACAAACTTTCAATACTATGTGTGAAAAATGTATAAAAATGAAGAATGTGACTCGAGGGCAATACACATTTAATAAATGTGTTCCATTCATGCAAAAACGTCTAAATATGTCTGAAAGGTGTATAAAAACGTCTATATAGTGTCAGAATTATCTAAGTATTGTATAAGAATGTCTAAACAGTGTCTAAAAATTTTTAATAGTGTCTAAGTGTTTGAAATATCTAAAAGTATGTGTCTAAAGGGCAAAAAACATTGAATATATATGTTTTATTAATGTAAAAGTGTCTAAATATGTATGAAAAGTGTTTCCAATTGTCCAAGTAGCGTATAAAATTATCTATGTATTGTTTTCCAATTGTCCAAGTAGCGTATAAAATTATCTATGTATTGTCTAAGAATGTCTGAATAGTGTCTATAAATGTCTAAATAATGTCTTAAAATGTATAAATAAAGTGTTACATGACTAAGATTTTCTAAAAAATGACTAGAAATATCCAAATAGTGTCTTAAATTGTTTAAAAGTGTCTTCAATGTTTAA
>JAPYZL010127560.1:0-11331 GCA_030522825.1 Platygaster orseoliae
AAAAGAATGTGCACATACGCGTGGGTTAAAAAAAATGGAGGGGGTAGAGAGGCACCCTTGCCCCATCCCCCTACGTTACGCCAAACTCTTGACTTCCTCCTGTATCAGTGATTGGTGGTGAGGGGCGAGGAGGAAGGGGGGTGGGGGGCAATCGAGTTCCAGGAATGTACCCTTACGTCCTGCAAGCCTTTTGAGTCGGCAAGAAAATGGGAAAAGTGGATTTCAGGTTTTTTTTTTTCCTGTAAGAGGGTTATTATGCGTGCTTGGAAAACTTGGGAAATTATTTTACCTTGAGGGCTTTTATGAAAGAGGAACTCAATTACGTGCACGGGATGGGTATCGAATTTTCAGTGCGCGTGTGGAAGAGATTTTTTTGGATTACAAATTGTGTATCAAGAATAGTAGATTGTTTGACTTAGTAGGAAAGGTGTTTGGTTGGACAAGGATTTATTCATGTGAAAGTATGTTTTATTGCACTAGTGATGAAGTGGGCTATTTTGAAAAAGACTCAAAATAGTTTTTTTTTCTTATAAGAAATATGGTGCAAAAAGCAGAAGAATTTCACAATCAAGTTGGCCTGAAATTACTTTTGATGTCCGTGTCGATTTCTCGTTACTTTTACTTATACATTGTGGTCCAACGATCATTACTAATGGAATATACAGAGCTTTTATAAAAAATTTATTTTTTCGTAGAACAAAGTTTCCGAACACTTGTAATAGACAAAACCCATCAAAAAATTCGTTCTTTCAGATTTTTTTTTTTTGTTGAATAAAAAAAAATGAAAAATCATATTTTCCTCACTTGCTCGTCGTTCTAGGAACCATAGTCTCGCAGTTTATAATTCAGTTGACGAATCCGGCTGATATGACATTATCAGTGCATTAACCCCTCGCGATTTTTTTTCTCGCGCGGTCCGGCGCCTGCCTGGGATGCGTTTTTATCGATTTGTAAACCCTGTTCGGTTCCGTGTATCTATATGGCCACATCTATAGAGAATCGCACGTGGAGCTCGGTGCTATTGTATTGAGATTGACCCGGGAGTAATTCTTGTTACACGCGGGGGTGTAAGGAAAATCAGCGTGCTTTTTGCGAGCCATGCAAAAAATAAATGGAAAATCTAAAACTGCGAAAACTTTATGCAGTCATGTGAATCAATACTCATGGAGGTAAAAGTTGGTTCAATTGTTGGGAAGGGAACATTGATTATTTTTGCGTTATAATTTGGTTTTTCAATCACAAAAAGGCTGCTTTTTTACGAAGGCAATTTCATAGCAGCAAATTATCGGATTCTGTTGGGGATGTTACTTTTTAATTATCATACGTACTTTTACATAAATACATGTTCATGGATATTCAGAGCTGCGGTTTTTTCAATTTTACAGTCGTGGTGATTTACATGACAATTGAGAAAAAAAATGTTGTAGCATTAAAAAAGCATGTTTTTTTTTATCATAGAGTTATTGCGTTTTTTGAGTGACTTCTCAGTGCGTGGGTTATGATTTTTTAGTTACTATTGTCAACTGAAACTTAATGTTATTTTTAATCTTTAATTATCATCATTATCATCATTATTATTTATTTATCAGCTTGTAATGATTTTTTTACAGTGTACAAACATTATTTCCTTTCAAATCAACGTATTATTCGAAGAAAATTTTCAGTATCTATGTTATTCATCTTTGCCCTCGTACATTCTAGTTTAGTAACAGTCAATCACTTTTTCATTATATGCAAAGTCGATTTCCATCGAAACTCATTCCGTCAAAAAACACGGAGCACGATATAATGGATAAAGCAAAAGTTGCGTGAGGGTCATTGCTTTGAATCGAGGCAATGGAATGGCAAAAGGAAAAAAGCGAGGCGCCGCATCTGCGAAGTTCTGAATGAAACGCGCAAACGCCCTCCTCTGGCTGTAAGTGATCGGGACGAGAAAAAGAGTAGGAAGTTAGCAGGGGTCGCATTTATCGCTTACGGAAATTCCAAACACCTGTGGAATAACGATCTAGTTAAGTGGGGTATCTGCGAAGAAAAAAGGCGTGTATATAATACCGAAAGCGCCCAAAGGATTCTCCTTTCAATCATCATTCCCGGCTATCAAAATTCACAATTCACAAAGATAATATGAGAATTTTTATTCGGTTGGTTTTTCCTTAACGTTGTTGTAATTTCATTAGAGTGTTCGCATGAAAAGCAAAACTTGAAAAAATTTTATGAAATGTACCAAGTTTTTTGTTATATTACAGGATTATTTTCTGGATGATTTTTCAGGATTCATTTTTGTTCTCAATTTTTGAACTAATGGTCTTGTTACATTACCTCTTGTTTCCTATATTAAAAACTTCATACTTGAAATTTGACTCGAATTTTATACGTTTTGCATTGATTATACATGAAGTAAATTATTAAACAAGTGTTTTTGTCTACTTTTGAAATAATATTTAATTTTAAAATGATATGATATTTTTTTCAAAAAAGCAAGTAAGAAAGAAAGATTGCGAAATTGGTTTTCTTATTATAAAAAAAATTTTCAAACACTAATTTTTTTTCCAACAACAAACTTAAGACTTTTGTTTCACGTGACAAAATTATTTTCTTTAACAAAAAAAATTTCAAATTTTGAGGTTACTTACCTGAATTTTAAAATATTTTTGAGAAGATCTGAATAATTATTTTCAGCGATTTCGATTTATTATTTCTTAGTGGTAAAATACTATTTTTAGAAAACTTACAGAAACTTAATTTTTGGGTTTCATCTCTGGAATATCAAATGAAGTTATTTTTTTAAACCAATAAATATATGAAAACCAACTGAAAATATATTTTTATAGTAACACAATAATTTAAGAAAAATAATTTAAAACTGAGAAAACCTAAGATTTATCTTTATAATATTGAAAGATTTTTAGAAAAAAAATTCATTTTTTAACAAACTGAACGCATCATTTGTGATGTATTATTCCAAAAAAACTTCGTTTAAAACGAACGAAAAATAAATATATTTGAATAGTTTTCCTGAATATAAGAGTTTTTGTTCCTCATCAAATTTATACCAATTAACTTAACAATTTAAAAATAACTATTAAGTAAACCTAAAAAGAACCAAAAATTACACGAAAAATTACGAAATTTTTTTATCGCATATTTATGCAAATATTCTTTTCTGAGTTGATTTAATAATTTTTTGTAGTTATACAGAGAAATGCTTTCATCGAAGTAGTGATTTAAATACTCAGTTTTGAATTGTAATTTCAGCCATTCTGCCCGTTGGTAAAAGAAAATGAAAAAAAATGTATTAAGTTATTCAAACCAGCGAAATGTGGGTTCTAAAATGTATCGTTCACCTGAATATTACAACTTTTTTTAAACGACCTTTTTTTTCGCAACAACAAACACGGATGTTGAAACTGTCGGTAAACATAATTTTGTGATGAGAGTATATTTTTTCGAAGCCTGTGATTACAGTTTTTATTTGCATTCTCGTTGTTTAAAAAAGTTTATTATTATTAAATGTTCGAAAAAATTTTTTTATCTTAACTGATGAATTAATTATCAGAAGAAGAAATAATATAATTATGACAATTACTCTCCTGCTTTCAGCGCTCAGATATCCTGTTTTTAAAAATCAGTATAAATAATGAATAAATAAATCATTTCTATTATGTGTCAAATTACGATCGATTTTTGGAACCGATTTCTTGAAAATCTATTTTGGAAATGATGAAAAAAAAAATTTTTTTAAGCTTCGGCATACATTTTGCCTTTATCAGAAAATTGCCGATAACAAAGTTATTTATGAAAAATCAAACCTTAAGTGACGTTATTTTTGATAATTTAATGATCAGTGCAAAATATATGCCGAAAGCTTGAAGCTTTACTATCATTACCATTGTGGATTCTGAAGAAAATGGCTCCGAAAATTGATCGTCATACGATATATAATATTATGAAGAATGAAGTATCGTACAATAAAAATTAAATAAATTCTACTTTCACATTTTCGATGCAAATGTCAACAATAGTATAAATTTTCAGCAACTCCTGATTCCATAGAAAATTTTCTATTCTGCCAAATACTGCTCAATGTGTTCCTCATTAGAATTTGAATGAATTAAAATAAAAAACAATGCTAATTTATGAGGTACAACATTTATCCAACACTCCTATGAAATTTTCAACTGTGAAAAATTCGGTGTGGATTTATCAGAAACTCAAGATTTGTATCAAGTCCATCAGTCAATTTTTAAATAGTTGATTGATGGAAGTTTGACAATATGAGCAAGGTCAATTTCAAAATGTAGTCCTTGCACTGGCAAAGAGACACTGAGTACCCAAGGGTCGTAGTGTTAGTAACCATGGTAACTTAAGCCCATAATGATCTTCTGGTCCACCAGGCGAGTTGACGGAACCCTTCTCACTTACAGAGTTCCTGAAACGATTCGTAAACTCGTCACCCTCTTTTCGCAAAGACGTCGCGCTTCTTTATTATGATAAAGTTATCCGTAAGTTTGTTTGGCGAAATGAATGCTTGGTAATTTTAATTCATAGCCAGGAATACAATCACCTAGTGGAAGCCATGGAGTAACAGTCAGTCGCTACTTGCATTATTATGGCATTTCTAAAATGTTCCGTAAAATCCAATGAGAAAGTTTCCTTTCGTTGCATTACTTGGAGCTCTTGAAACACAAGCAGTTTGTCAACTTTTTTCGACACTATCAAAGATTTGAGGGTCATTTTTGAAATGCAGACAAATATTGAAAATTCTTTCTTCTTGAAAACTGTCAACTTTGTCACTTCTGCTATGGAAACACTTCAATTATTTGCTAAACATTCTATTTAGTTCAGTGACGTGTTGCGTTCAAACTTAAATAAAACTCGTCAATTTCTTGCTCGTTGTGCAACAGCCAAAGTGAAGCAGAATCAAATGACGGGAAAATTGGTTCCAATTATATCCGAGAACTGCGCTCGAGCGATTACCTCCGATTATGCAGATTACTGTAATTACTGTAAATTAGATGCCAAGTTTTGAGGATAGATCAGCGCGTTAGATATAGTGTTACCTAATTTTTTTCCTACTCAGTTTTAATAAATTTCTAAGAAACGTTATTATTTACATCAACTTCTTCAAGGAACGAAAAACATTCAACTAAAGTCATTGAATGTAAAAAAACTATGCAGTTTGATAATTTTTGCAACAAGAACTTATAATTTTTCATGAGTTCATCCCAAAGGCACATTCATCGAAGTCAAAAGTTTTTTAGTTTTAACACGTGTAATTTTACACACTCTAATTAATTTCATCTGGAGTACATCGAAGGCAATGAGAGGCAATTGAAATTTCATAATTCCATTTTACCTGTTTCCAAGGCTTCACCGCTAATTAAACTTATTTCCATCGTGCTTGTTGACTAATTTTATACATCCTTAATCACTGGCTATTCATCATTCAAAAGACTCTTGATTTTAAGTACAGTCTCTAATAATGATTATAATGACTGCACGCTTCGCATTGAGAGCCTTGTCATTTTACAGGCACACTCTCTACCAACGCAAGTGATTATTCGTCGCCTTGTGCTATCCACTTACGTGAATTATTTGAGCGTTCATTTAGCTTCCCTTGCTTTGTAGCCTTTTCTTTTGAAGGATATCGAGGATTAGTTAGTTGATCCATTTACAAATCGTATTTTTTAAATAGAAATTTTTACTTCTCAATCAATTAAAATATAATCAACTAAAATATTAAATTATAGTTTCACGTAATGTTTTCAGTTTGAATGAATTTTCTATTTTGCTTCTCATTTTCAAAATCAATTAATACACGTAAATTGTGGATATACTTGCTTTTATTTCTTCAAATGTATAAAAAAAATTGTTGATAGGCCATTTTTTCAGGACAATATTTGCTCGCTTTCATGTTACTTTCCAATACCAAGAGATGAGAAGTAAAATCCACGGTAATTATCAAATAAACAGGGAATTCCCTTGAAAGCTCATTTGCGCTCGGAAAATTAATACATTAATGGAGGTATGGCTCCCGGATTCCTCTTTCGCTCTCATCTCTATCCCTCAACATTCGTTTCTGTGTAGACGAGAGCCAACACTCCACACCTTCAAGACTGCATAAAGCTCACCTGTTGATCGAAGTCACATTTCTTCGTGCGTGAACTCGTGTCTTTTTATTCGCACTATAAGCATACAACAACAAATACATCTTTTTTCTGAAATATTCTTGTAGTTTTAAGAGTTTTTCAAATAAAAAACAGGAAATTAAATTTTTAATTGTTCAAGTGCATTAGCCTGCAATAGTAAACGATGATGTGGAAATAACTTTTTTCTTTTTTACTTTTTACAACACTATGAGTTGAATATATAAATCATTTACTTTAGGAAAATTTTGAATTTGAAAGAAACAACGTTAGATACTTAATATTTTAATACGTTAGAAGAATTCTAGTTGTGATGAAATTTGAAAGAGTGTGTAAGGTACAAGAGAAAGGTGAAAACATTTTTCATATTTTCAAATGAAAATTCTCCTATGTCTGAATAAAAAAAAAATTAATTTTTGATTTTACGCTTTTTTTGTACGCTTAAAATCCAACAACCAAAATTATAAAAATACAATTTTTCTTCAAGACTTACGAGATTTTTGTATTAAATCGCAAAAACATTTATAAATGTAAATGGTTAATATTTTTTTCATTTTCCTATTAATAAATTATTAACCAATATTTGGCAGCTTTTAGAATTTCCGATGTTCTACGATTTTTCTTAAACTTTTAAATATTTCCAATTCAATACATATTGTTAGCAATTACGAAATTTCATGAAAAATCTGTGAATCTTTCAAAGATTTATTGTATTATTTTATTATTCTTCGTATTGCTTCATATTCTATGATAAAGTTTTCAATCATATGAAAACATAAAATAGTGAATATTTTTCCACTGAAACTCATGCACGTTAACTCGAATTTTACAATTTTTCCAAATATTTTTAAATTATTAGCAACATTTATCAGGTTTGAATGTTTGTTACGGTGATAAATTCTGACAATTTCAAAAATCTTAGAAACCACTTAATACCAGCAAAATTTTTAAAATACATTTTCCAACTAATGAAGATAATTAAAATTTTTTTTCCAGTCCATTTTTTAAAGATTTTATACATAAATAGAAATAAATATATATATTTTCCAGAAATATGATAATAAGCACCATCCACAAAATTCATAAACTTATTCTGAAATTCTACAAATTTCTGAAATATACATATATTTATATGCCTGGGACTAATCTTCAAAGTTTTCAATTTTTTCTTTTTCTCTGAATACTTTCTAATTTCAGTAATTATTTAACTTCTCTGAACTTTCCAATAGTTATAAAAATGTGTCTAATGCATTAAATAGGCACTTCGTTACATTTTGATCCTTACCAAGTTACTTGAATTTTGATGTAAATATAGAAAAAATGATTATGTTTATTTAAAGAAACAACATGTTAAACACAATCCATAAAATTGGTAAAAATTTTCTAAACTATACACATTTTTCTAATTTTTTACAATTGTTTGTATGTAGTTGAATTGTGGCCGTTGTTTGGATTTGAATGGCAATTCTACGTAAGTGAAAATGTTGCTTGTTCTCTGTTCTTCAAAATTAAAAAAGTTTAGGAAATTTTACAAAATGAATAAGATTCTAATAAATGTTATATGACCTCTTTTAACTGTAACCACCCTAATGGAGTGTAACTCTATTTACTTTGGAATATCAAACTCGAAATTCGGAAAGTACGTGAAACTGATAACGAACTTTCGATTAAGTGAATGATGCGAGCAGTGATAATTATCAATCGTAACAAATGAGAGCTGTGCGTTGAATGACGCGTAATTGAATGAATTTTTCAAGCTGCTCTGGGTGTTTTCCTTTTTCTCTTTGATGATTTTTCGGGGAAAATAAACTTGCGGGCTCCATATAGGGCCTTTTATGACTATTCGATGAATGAAAACGGATTGACTTTTCGATAGTGGGTATATTCGGTCGTCATTTAGTATATAAATATAGATCTAGGCTATGTATGGACCAATGAATATTTACGTGGTCAATTTTTTTTTTTTTTTCAGAGAGAGAGGCTTTATAAACTAAGCGTTCATTTTAATTAGTTTATGGATCAACTTTGTGCAATAATGACTTTTCAACAGAATATTTACAAAAAATGATGTAAAAAACTACGATGTGAAAACATACATTTTTGTTGCATTTTGTTCATTATTATTGGATTATATTTTGGACTTGTATTTTGTTCTCTTTTGCTACAACCGATTTCGTATTTTACATATTGATGCTGTGAATTTTCGTGATATTATAAAACTTAAGTCCCAAAATATTTATATGATTTGAAAGTGTTTATCATTGTATCTAAGATCTAGAATTCAGAAAATAAACTTAGATTTTACATAATTCTTTGACATTGTATATAGAACTGACATTGTTTTATATATTATTTATGTTTAGTTAAAAATGATGAATAATTAAAATAAAACTATTTATATTTTTTTTTATGATTGCATGATACTAAATTAGGTGGAATTTGTGTACATTGAAGCTTCTATGGAAATAACATTTGAATATCATTTTTAACAAAAAATTTTTTTATTCTTTTACTCTGATTATTTTTCTTTTTACTGCTAACTTTTTGCCTTCAAAAAATCTCTACCTCACTCGTCAAGCAATGTACTATGAAAGGCCTTTGATGTTTGAATTCATCGATTTCCAATTGGAGTCAATATTGAAACGTCGAATAATAAAACGTTTCTCAAATGCTTTTTGCCATTGATTAAACTATTTTCATGTACTTTTCATCAAAATCTTGACTAGTATCACTGTTTTACTAATTTCCACTTCATCAGAAAACTCGAGCGCTTTCAAACTGGACGCGATGCTTTTATTTTACCAACAAAAAAAATTCTTTTTTTTATCTAGTTTATACAAAAAATTACCAAAAAAACTTAACCGAACAAAAAATCAGTACAATTGTATCAACCCTCCATTTTTCCGAATTCCAAGAAATACCCCGACCTAGATAGGAACAACCAGAGCCCGAAAAACATCCCCCACGAAAATCTCACCTCGCGTGGAAAAAAATTTCACCACAGCCAACCCGTCCCGCAAGAACGATCGCCGTTAGTTAAACGGGGGCTGACAGCGCCACCTCCTCCGTCCTACCGCCTCCTGCACCCCATCGACTGTATCGCCGCATTTGCATAACAAGTACCTCCGTTTCCCAATTCTAGCCAATAATCCCACGGACTCAGATCGCGGACTCGTCTATCGGATAGACATCGCCATCAACTAATCACAAAACTACAGGGCTTTGGGGCATCCCTGCCACTCTGGATCTCTTTCTCGCTTTCTCTTTTTGTCTCTCTCGCCCTTCGACGGGCGCGTTCGGGTATCAAGTTGTTGCCAGTTCGCCCCGGTCAAACCCTCGTTCGCCGGTCGAATGATAATTTGCGAGTGCCTACGCTCACCCCGCCGCACCACCCCCCTCCCCTGACTATCACGCTTCCTCTTTTACTCCGAAAAAATCCCAAGCCATCGTCCTCCGTCCATCGGCAACTCGCACTCCCTCCAACAGCGAGACCCCTCTTTGCCCCTTGACAGTTACGTATCGTCAACCCCCAGCGAACCCCGCACCCTGCCCACCCTTTGATTACGTCAGACCATCCCTTCCTCCCCCCTCTCTCCCACCCCTCGGCACCCCCCTGTTCGCTGCCCCCACAATCCTCTAATTATATTCACTCAGCGCGCTCTCTCCAGCTCCGGGGAGTCCAATTCCGTTAACCTTTCATTACGACTGCCGCTACGATTCCAGCGATCGAACCAGGTGCATCGAGCTGCAAGCTGTGTGAAAAAAATTTTTGCAGATATTTTTTTTTGGTAGTTTAGAATAATTACGAAAAAAAAAAAAAAAAATGGTGTGGGTTGGAGTGAACGGAATTTTTTGGGGGGAATTTGGAATTCGGGATGTGGAGCTACTAGAGGTATAAATAGGAGGATTATTTCAGGCTCTGGTATATTTAAAGTATTTGAATGGGTATTTCGTTTGGCCTAATGGAACTTTAGTAGCTCTGTTTATTTTTGGTGTTGTTAAAAACTCTGCTAAAATAAACTGAAGTTTCTAAAAAAGTAAGGTAATAAGAGAACAATATTCGAGAAGTTTTCTCTTGAATTTATCGTATTTAAAATCGAAAAGAACCTACCATTTATTTTTTCCAAACATTTTTTAAGTTTTACGTAGTACTATAGAGGGTAATTAAGACTAAAAAAATTAAATTTGAAAAGTTTTAAATATTTTTTCTACTTTCAAAATATCCGAGGCTTCAATAAAAGAGAAACTATATTAATATAAGGATTTTCAAAAGCAGCTATATGCTGAAGATCGAAAATGAAACATTCAAGATATTCTATTTTCCAATAAATCAGACAATTCAGAAAGAACTTAATATTTTCGGGAAAATCAACGCAAATGTGAGATTACAGTCACGATAATTAATATTTTGATCATTATTAGAAACTATGGTCATGAGAAAGAAAATTCCGAGAGAAGGGTCTCCAATACAATTTCTGAATTACTGCAATATTCAATGTAGAGAATAGTACTTAAAAAAAGTATTCGAATCTGAGACTAAAAGTATAAAGTAAAGACTTTTGAGACTCAAACGATTTTTCTTTGTAAAGATTGTCAGTTTATTTTTTAGAATCTCCAGATACTCATTCCAAGACTCAAATTTTTCGTAAAGACTTAAATTGTAATCTTATTTTTTATACCATAAAATAGCGTGAAAAAATTGTTTATATATTTAAATAATTCTCCTAAAACTGTTCTCACATTGAGGACCTAAACGTTGAAATAATGATATACTTGTATTTTTCATGACTCGAAAATCAATAAATATGAATAGGGGAAAGTGGGGTAAGTAGATAGGCTAGGAGAGTACGGGAACATTCACAATGCTTTCCTTGAAAGCTTTCTGAAGGAAATTGTTGGTAAAGTAGAGCTCCAATATGGCAGAGGTCGGTAAAACAGGAGCGTACCTACTATCGGTAATACCTACTGTCGGTAATTTTCTCATCCGCAATACCTGCGGTTGGTAATACCTGTGGTCGATAATACCTTGTATGGGTGATACCTCCTGTCGGTAATATTCATAATGCTTCCCTAGAAAGCTTTCTGACAGCAATGCTCCGGGACCACCCCCCTCCTTGTCTAACTTACGAATGATATAAGATTTTCCCTCTCTTTTTAATCTTCGATTCCACTTCACCTATCCATC
>JAPYZL010127627.1:0-10699 GCA_030522825.1 Platygaster orseoliae
GACTTTCCGGCGCTGGGACCGGCTCAGTGATCCGAGCTCGGTCGTGCCGTCGAAGCTTCACGCTTCATTATTTTCCCAAGGATCGAATTCCCAAGGATCAGGGTTCTACTGTATATGAGTGTTTATTTGTTTAACGAATGTTTATTTTACATGTTCGTTTAAATAAACATTGTAATTCTACAAATATGAAAATTGAAATAAATTTTTCTATTCGGAATAGATTTTCTATTAACGAATAAAATTAAATTTTGTGATGATTTTAAAGTATTGTAATATTTTGAGATTGTGTGACATTTTCAGATTTTTAGGTAACATTTAATATTATTTAATGATATTTTGTATAATTTCGTGATTTATGATATTTTGTGATATTTTGTGACATTATATCATTTAGTGATACTTGATGGTATGTTGTTAAATTTTGTAATATTTTTGTGATTTTGTGGTACTTTGTGAAATTTTGTGACATGTAAATACATGTTGTGATTTTGTGATATTTTGTAACATGTTGTAATTTTGTTATATTTCGTGACATGTTGTGATTTGTAATATTCTGTTACGTATTGTGACATGTTGTGTTTTTTGACATTTTGTGACATGTTGTGATTTTGCGATATTCTGTGAAATGTTGTGATTTTGTGACACTTTGTGACATGTTTTGATTTTGTGATATGTTGTTATATTGTGACATTTGTTCATTTTGTGACATTATATGGGTGTGTGTGTCTGTGTATGGGGATGTAGCTGGGGGAGTAGGCCATTAAGTCCGTTAAAGCAAACATGCCTATAACCTTCCGACAAACGTGATAAATAACTGTGAAAAATTTCATAACGTTTTATCCAGTAGTTTTGAAGTTATAGGCGGACAGCATACAGACATCTACTTTTATGGATAAGATGATTCTTCAAAAACATTAATTTCTCAAGTGTGACAAAACGTTTATAGGGGAGCGGGGGGGAGGGAGTTTGAATGTTTGTGACTAATTGTGACACAAGGGGAGGGAGGGGTCAAAAAGTGCATGAGATATTATGTGAACAGGCCTTAATCACGATTTCAGTTTGGAATATTTTTTTTTCAGATTTAAATGAAGAATTATTTGTTTTTATCAAATTCATAATTTTACATTAACAACGTGAATATTGGTTCATAAAAAATTAAGGCTTCAAAATTTATGAAATAGTGTTTCATAATTTAACTGTATATTTAAAGAATTTAAAGTATATTGTGTTAGGTTTCAAACAAAAAACTCTTTCTTATTTCTA
Source organism: Platygaster orseoliae (assembly GCA_030522825.1). Lineage (NCBI taxonomy): Eukaryota > Metazoa > Arthropoda > Insecta > Hymenoptera > Platygastridae > Platygaster > Platygaster orseoliae. The sequence goes on from JAPYZL010127627.1 coordinate 1,264, forward strand.
TATATTCAGGAAAAATGTTTTTAATTTTACCAGGTGGACCATAAACAAGAAGATGAGGAAAATCGCCTTGATGAACCATATTTTTGAGCTGCTCTGCTTGGCGTAGATGGTAATCGAGTTTGTTTAAACTCGTCGGCCGATATTTGTCCACCCACAAAGTCATTGTTGTTCTGAGATTAATAGCAATCTAAGAAGGCTGAAAATATCAAGTTTATTAATGAAATAAATTAAATTTAAAATAGTTATTTGAATATCAAGTGTAGAATAACTATAATAAAATGTATAATATTTATATTTATATGATTATTATGTATAGTAATGTATATTTTTAAATTTTAATTATTAATCATATAATATTTATTGAATAAAATTATATTTAATGTACAATTCTATTCACTAATTATATAATTAGTATATTTTATTTATATTTAAAAACTTTACATCTTTAATGATAAAAAGAGTGGTTATTGTTATTTCAGGATATTTATTTTCTGTATCAATATTTATACACACATGGACCTTTTGTTCGTTTTTTTATAACAATTCTTAGGGTTTCGATGATTTAGGTTTTTCGAGTTGTTAATCATAATATTTTAAAATGATTTTCATATATTTGATACATTTGGAATTTCGAATGTAAAAGAAAATGAACAACAAATTTTTCAAGGAAAATCTTACATGAAAATAAACGAAAATTGGTATGTAATAAACTTTTGCAGAATAATGAATTTCATGTTTGTTATTTATAAAAAATGTATCGAAAAATTTTTCGTTCTCAATAAGAATTTATATAGAAAAATCATCTTTATATTTATTGCATTACGCATTGATAACTTTCAAGTTAAAAAGTATTGAAATTCCTTTTTCCCCTGTTTTTAAATTTTCAATGATCAAACTGAAAGTTCCCTCTATTTTTTAATGCTTGAAATTAAAGTTTTATTATACCTTAACAATTGATTTTATGCAGATAAATTTTTTATGTTTGAAAATTTTACATTTTAGTTTTTCAGAATGTATTATTATTTGTAAGTTTATAATTCTTGCGTGTATTTTTGTACTTAGTATTAAAGTTTTGCAGTATAAAAAATTCCCGTTCAGAATTTACAATGTAAGAATTATTGCTGATAATTTTTCCAAGTTTCAAAACAGAAATTTCTAATTTCAGAATATGATTTTTTATTTTCAACTAAAAAATTTACTGAATTTAACATTCTTTCATTTGCATTTTTTTGTAAATTTATAAACGTAAATAAATTATTAATCTAAAGAATGATAAATTTAAATATTTTTAAAATCAAAATAAATGAATAAATTGAAGAAATTTATTTTAAATAAATAAACAAAAAAAAAGAAACGAATAATTGCAGTAATTAAAAAAAGGTTTTTTTTTATTAAATTATTTAATTGAAATTCATTTTAAAATAAATATATTTGATTTCAAGAGTAATCAATGAATATTCATAAATTGAATTAATTAATTTTTTAGTAATTAAATTATTGACTTGGGATATGAAATCCAAAATCACAAAAATCACAAATACATTAATACATCAAAGATGTGAAAAAGTTAATGACTTCTGTTTAAAAAATATCATTCTTCGTTTACAATCTATTTTTAAAAAATTAGGACTTCAAATTACGTATGCAAAAAACTATCAGTTAATTTTTGAATAATTTTGATACCGATTTATTTTGGATTTTCAGCCATGATTTTTGAGTTTTTTAATATTTGTTTCAACTCCCTCAATTTCGAAAATTATCTAATGGGAAAACATTTCAAAATCATTTCTAATAATTTAGTGATTTAAAATATTAAAAAATTCAGATTCAAAATAGACATTTTTTCTTCAAAGTATAAAATAATCCAATTTCATACCTGCATTTCCGTATTTCAAATTTCATACAAAATAAAAAAACATTTAAGGAATTGAATGTTTTGTTTTTTGAATTTTAAGTTACTACTTTTCTGATACAAAGTACAAATTAAAGTTGAAATATTTTACATTTTAATTTTTCAGATTGTATTATTTGTGAATTTATAATTCTTGCGTTCATTTTCTGTAGCTAGAATTACAGATTTTATTATAAAAAATTGACATTGAGTTTCCACAATGTAAAAACTATTGTCAGTAATTTTTCCAAGTTTCGAAACAGAAATCGCTAATTTTTGAAGTATGAGTTTTTATTTCCAACCAAAAGTTTACTGGATTTTACATTCTTTCATTGGTATTTTTTGTAAATTTGTCAATGAAGATAAATTAATTATGTAGATATTCAAAAATGATATATTATTTAAATCATAATAAATTATTGAATGGGTTCAAATCATTTTGAATTATTCAGTAAAAAAATAATAATCAAATAATTACAATTAATAATAAATAAATTTTTTTGAAATAAATTAATAAATAAAAATAAATTTTTAAATCAAATTTGAAATTTAATATGAGCATTTAAAGAATAATCAATAAATCAATAAATCAATGAATATTATTAAATTTAATTAATAAATTTTTCAGTAACTGGATTATCCATTTGGGATATAAAATCTAAAAATTACAAATCACATACATCAAGAATAAAAAAAAGTTGATTTCTCTTTAAAAAATGTCATTCTTCAATTATATTATTTTTTTGAAAAATTGGACTTTAAGGTACTAATGCTGAAAACTATTTATCAATTCTTAAATAATTTTGATACCGACTAATTTCAAATTTTAAGCCATGATTTTTGATTTTTTAATTTTTGTTTTTACTCCCTCAATTTTTAAAATTATCTATTAGGCTAAAATGTTTAAATTATTTATCATAATTTAGTAATTTAAAATATTAAAAATCTCAGATTCGAAATAGAAATGTCTTCTTTCGACTATGAATAAATTCAAAATTATAACTGCATTTTTGTATTTTAAATTTTACACAAAGCTAAGAAACATTGAAGGAATTAAATGTTTTCTATTTTGGATTTTTAGATACTACTTTTTTGATACGAAGTACAAATTCATGTTCAAATATTTTTTATTTCAGTATTTCAGAATGCATTATTTGTAGGTAAATAATTCTTGCATTCATATATCTTGTATCTAGAATTACAGTTTGTCATTATAAAAAATTTACTTTGAGTTTTAACAATGTAAAAATTATTGCGGGTAATTTTTCCAAGTTTCGAAACAGAAGTTTCTAATTATAATATATGATTTTTTATTTCCAACTGAAAAATTTACTAAATTGAACTTTTTCTTCTTTGTACGTTTTTTGAAATTTATTAATGAAGAATAATTAATTAATTTGAAGATTGATAATTTAAAATATAATATGAAGCAAATTAAATTAATTAATTGATTAAAATAATATTTAATTAATTAATCAAAAAAAGTTCAATAATTAGAATAAGTAATAAAAAATGATTTATTAATAACAATAATAATTGATAATTTATTTCAAAATTAAATATAATTAATTTGAAGAAAAATTAATGTGTATCAATAAATTTGAATAATTTTTTTCTTAGTAACTAGATTATCCACTTAGGATATAAAATCCAAAAATCACAAATCACATACATGAAAGATGAGAAAAAGTTGATGAATTCTGTTTGAAAATGACAATCTTCAATTACATTCTATTTTCAAAAAATAAAAATTCGAAGGTACTTATGCAGGAAACTATGATTAAATTTTAAAATAATTTTGATAACGATTTATTTTAGATTTTTAACAATGATTTTTTAGTTTTTTAATATTTGTTTTCACTACCTCAATTTCGAAAATTATCTATTAGGGAAAAATTTCAAAATCATATATCATAATTTAGTTTCTTGAAATATTAAAAATCTCAGATTCAAAATGGACATTTTTTCTTCCAAGTATAAAATAATTCAATTTTATACCTGCATTTCCCTATTTCAAATTTTACACAAAATTAAAAAACATTCAAGGAATTGAATGTTTTCTTTTTCGGATTTCAAGTTACTACTTTTTTGATACGAAGTACAAATTCATGTCCAAATATTTTATATTTCAGTATTTCAGAATACATTATTTGTACATTAATAATTTTTGCGTTCATATCTTGTATCTAGAATTGTTTTCACTTTTAAAAATTTACGTTAAGTTTTTACAATGTAAAAATTATTGCCTATAATTTTTCCACATTTTAAAATAGAAATTTATAATTTTCAAAATATAAGTTTTTATTTCCAACTAAAAAATTTACTGAATTAAACATTCTTTCTTTTGTATTCTTTTGTAAATTTATCAATAAAGAAATCAAAATTAAATAATTTGTTAGTAAATGACTTATCCACTTGGGATTAAAAATCAAAAAATTACAAATTACATGTACGTCTAAAATGTGAAAAAGTTGATGATTTTTGTTAGAAAATTGTCATTCTTCAATTACATTCTATTTTAAAAAATTAGAACTTTACGGTACTTATGCAAAAACTCAATGATTTATTAAATAATTTTGATACCGATTTATTTAAAATTTTCAACAATAATTTTTTAGTTTTTTTATTTTTATTTTCACTCCCCCGATTTTGGAAATTATCTATCAAGAAAAAATGTTACAATTATTTTTCATAATGTACTATGATGTAAGAAATGAAATTATTTATTATAATATTTTTATTAATTTAATTATTTATATTTTATTGAAACATGAATATAGGATTATTCATAATAAATAAGAATAAATAACAAATATAAAATATTATTAAATAATTATAAAAATGAAATATTTATAAATATTATCTATGAAATACTAGATTACAAATCATTATTTAATAATTTGAAATGTTGGACATCTTATATTTGGAATGAAAATTTCTTTTATCAACTATGAACTGATTCAACATTATAACTGCATTTTTGTATTTTAAATTTTACACAAAATCCAAAAACATTCAAGGAATTAAAATTTTTTTTCAAATTTTTATATACTGCTTTTATAATACAAAGTAGAAATTCATGTTCAAATATTTTATGTTTCAGTATTTTAGAATGCATTATTTGTAGGTAAATAATTCTTGTGTTTGTATCTTGTAGCTAAAATTATAGTATTTCATTATACAAAATTCTCGTTAATTTTTTACAATGTAAAAACTATTGCTGGTAATTTTTCTAAGTTTGAAAACAAAAATTTCTAATCTTTAAAATATAAGTTTTTATTACCAAATAAAAAATTTACTGAATTAAACATTCTTTCGTTTGTATTTTTTAGTGAATTTATCAATGAAGATGAATTAATTATTTTGAAGATTAATGAATTTGAATATAATTTAAAACAAAATCAATTGATGAATAGAATTAATTGATGTTTAATTATAAAATAAAAAATTAATTTATAACTAAAATAATTTATCAATTGAATTAATAAATGGAAATAAATATAAAAATTAAATTACAAATTATATATTAATAATTTGAAGAATAATCAGTGAATATCAATAAATTTAATTGATTAATTTTTTAATAACTGGATTATCTACTCGGGATTAAAAATATAAAAATTACAAATCACAAACATCAAGGATGAGAAAAAGTTGAAGATTTCTGTTAAAAAATGTCCGTTTTTAATTACATTATATTTGTAAAAAATTAGAACTTTAAGGTACTTATGCAGAAAACAATCAATGAATTTTTGAATTATTTTAATACCGATTTATTTTGGATTTTCATCAATGAGTTTGGGCTTTTCTAATTTTCATTTTCACTCCCTCGATTCTGAAAATTATCCATGAGGAAAAATACCATAATTATTTTTCCTAATTTATTATGTAATAAATGATGAAATTATTTAAACCTTATTATAAGATACAAATAAATTATTTGTATTGAATAATATTGAATATTATTAAATAAGGAAAATTATCGAATATTATACATAAAATTTTGAATTATTTATTGTAATTTAGTAATTTGAAATATTGAAATCCAGATTTAAAATAGAAATTTCGTTTTTCAACTACGAATTAATTCAATTTTATAACGGGCATTTTTGTATTTTAAATTTTACATAAAATTAGGAAAGATTCAAGAAATTCAATGTTTTCCCTTTCGGATTTTTAGATACTAATTTTTAAATACAAAGTACAAATACCGTTTTGTAGAAATATGTGAAATAAAATGTAAATATTACCGTGTAGAACAAAATATTTGGTGTATTTGGAAACTAGCGTCTCGTGATCGTCAAACTTTTTTAGGTTTAACACGTTTAACCTTTTAAGTGGTTTACACGGTATGAAAGAAAATGTTTTTATTTGTCATTCAAAACTTTAACAATTAATTAAGACACTTTCGTTAACTTCCGTCACTTTTCTAATATTGTTTTCTATTGTTTTTAATAATTGGAAGATCACAACAATGCATAATAATGCACAATAATACACAACAATGCACAACTGTGCACAACAATGCACGCCTACACACATTGCACACAACTAGAACCTTGTGATTATTCACAACCTCAGACCATGTAGTACATGGACCGCTCGTTGCCTATCTTGTTGTACGCTGAAAATCGTGATACACACATGAGATAAGTTGTTATGTCCAACCCCTTAGCAGCAATACAATTGTCTGCTGCAGTGCTGTACACAATTGTATTGCTGCTATAGGGTTGGACATAACAACTTGTCCCATATGTCTGCCACGTTTTTTCAGTACCCGACGAGCGGTTCATGTACTTATATTGTCTAAGTTCACAACTGATCACAATAAATCACGATTATCCACTACCAATAATTTCGATTTCTTGGATAATTTTTATGTATTCCTTAATTTTTTTTCAATATTTATAAGATTATTTATCGTATTTTAGTATTTTCAAACATTATGATGCGATTTGTGCAGATTTTTCAAAAACGCAATTCTTTCATGTAATTCAGTAACTTTCAGTATTTTTCTGAAATTTAATCACTCGAAAGATTTTATAGTATTTAGATGAATTCCTCTCTAAATTTTTCAAAACTTCATTTTCAAATTTCAAAGTTTTGAGACTCTTAGAATTTCTATAAATTTTAATCTTTTTTTATAAATCACTAATAAAAAAAATTTTGTTTCCACGTTTTTTTATAAGTAATGTTTAAGCTATATATTTTATTATAATCATTAAAATTCAGAAAAAATTCGTTTCAAAAGTTAGGATTAATTGTTATATTGAGTTAGAAAAACTAAAAGTCCTGAAACTAGTTTGAATTTCATCCATTTTATGATTCAGTATTGTTTTTTTTATGCATTATTTTTTTAACATCACTGTTTTCTGTTTTTAGTGAAAAATAAATGAATTCATTTCGATTTCGGGAGGGGTTTGAACAACCCAACACCCCCCTCTGCCTATGTGCCTGGTGCATCTCGGCCAGCGTCCAATCACAACATCACAATGACGCACTAACCTGTCAACACTGTCACGCGCGCGTACGGTGATGCAACACGTACACACACAAGCGTGCAATGTTTTGATTGGTTTCGATCGAATTGTTTTGGATTGTTGAAATCGTTTAAATTCATTGCAACGATGGTTAGTTGCGTATTTTGTGGAAAAACCCGAAAAACGTCACAAAAAAATGAAAAACGTTCGTTTCACCGGTAAGTAAATATGCTCCTATTGCATTACAAAACAATTGTTAAACATCAGTTTTTGGATCTGTGACTCGTCAGGGACGTACGCAGGGGGGGGGGGTTCAACCCCCCCCCCTGCGTATTTTTACAATTTTATTAAATTCGCGATTCACAGACATAACCAGCATGTAATGTATATAAATTGACGATATGTTTTAAATAAATTATTTTTTATTACAGGTTTCCCAGTTCAAAAATTAATTTACTCAAAGCATGGGTAAAAAATATGGGCTTCAAAAATTTTACTCCAAATAGCCGCAGTTTGCTTTGCTCAGATCATTTTACCGAAAACTGTTATTATCGATATCAAGGGAAAAAAGTTTTAAAAGAAGATAGTGTCCCGACAAAATTGGATAATCCGTCTTTTTCTTGCATGATCTGCAGAGAAAAACGTTCTTTATCAAACGGCTTAGCATTTTTCAGGTATTTTATTTTTGAAGTTTCGAGAAAAGTTTCATGTCTTAAAGCATACTAAAAAATTATGTTGAAATTAAATTGTTACAGTTTTCCTATACAACACCCTGCAATGCTAAAAAAGTGGATTGAGATTGTTGGCAAAAGTGACGATTGGAAACCATCACGCCAAACTAAGATATGTTCCAGGCATTTTGAAACATCATGCATCTTGAAAAGACACTCATTTAATTCTTTCTACTTGAAACAGCGCAGTGTACCGACTTTGTTCATTGACAATACAAATGAAGATCTTTTATTAGGTAAGTTGAAAATGTAAATCAAATTTTTGTTAAGTCATAATTATTGATGTTTAACAAATATTATAAAAAATTTCTTTATATTTTTAATTTTAATCATGAGTAGAATTGAAAAATCAATTTTTTTCGTGTTCGTTTATTTTATAAACGTTTGAAACTTGAGGGACATTATAATTCTACAAAGAAATATCTTTCGAAAATGTATGTTGAAAAAAATGTACTATAGGACAAATATACTTTGGGAAAATGTTTCTTTAGAGTTAGCATTTTTTGGGAAAATTGTCTTGGGGAAAAATGTCCTTCGGGAAACTTTATTTTGGGAAAAGTGTACTACAACCGATTTTCCTTTTCACTTCGGCCTTATGAATACGAAAATTACATTCAAACATTTAATTATGGTAGCGTTTTCAAGATATTAATTTTTGAAACTTTTTTTTTTTACATTCTCAGCGCTGTTATGAAGTTATGAAGTATATTTGGAGTTCTAACCATCGAGTTTGCTGAAACAAGCACTCAAATTCAAATGTATTATATTCTCTACAACTTTTATTAACAAAATTTGTAGATCGCTTCAGTATTTCAAAAGCTAGCGAAATAAATTATTTAAAAAATTCAGATTTTTTAGCAAATATCGAGGTTCCCAATTCACATACCGTCTTGTGTGGAATACAAATCACAGATATAATTTTTTTTTATTTACTAACGAAACAATGATACTTTTCTGAAAAAATGAGCTAATATTGATCAGTATCCATGGATAAATGATGGAATAATGAATGATTGGATTAAAAGACTTATATGCAGATTTTAACGATAACAATGTTTTATGCTGCTTTTATTGTATGACTTGGAATTAACCATTGAGAACTCTTGAATTCTTTCGCAATCCCCATCATGGCTTCATCCCAGAAGCCGTGATACTGCCGATGCATAATTTTCATTTGTTGGTGGAAACGTTCCCTATGCTCATCACTTACATCACCCAAATTATCCAGCAAGTGTCAAATGTAAGCGGGGAAAATGAATTTTCAAGCTCATGTGCACATCTGTCAAAAAAAAAAAAAAAAAAAAAAGAACAAAAAAGCACGTAAAGAGAAAAAA
>JAPYZL010127630.1:0-10497 GCA_030522825.1 Platygaster orseoliae
CTGCACACTCTTATTCTCTGAAAATGCAGGAACATTTTACATGTAACAAAAAAAGTTATTGTGATACGGCAAAATTCGAAAAAAAAATTGATCAGGTATAAAAAAACTACTTTTTAAAGAAAAATGTGTGACGTCACAATTTGCTGACCCCCCCCCGTCCCCCAAAACGTGTGACGTATTATGTGCACGACCCCTAATTGTAAAAAACTGCTTTTGATAAGAGGAAAACGTTTATAAATTACTTAAACAAATTATTGAAGGAAATTTTGAATATAACAAGATATTTCTCGATTATTCCTTGAATAATTGTGCATTTTCGATACAACCTTCTGAATTCAAGAAAATAATTAATATTACCCAAATATTCGCTTTTTTTGTTGTTTCATTGGACAAAATTTGAAAGAAATTTAGAAAACCATAAAAATATTATAAACTGCATTCCAAATCGTAAAAGATATAAAAAATATCATAAATCAAAACTGTCAGAAAAATTTCAGAATCATTCAAAAAGGTCCATTGTAGAAATATTTTGAATATTCCAAACTTGTCAAAATCTTTGTAAAAAACTATGAAACTGTTGAAATTTATAAAAATTCTCACAAAAAGTTTCAAATCTTTTGAAAAGCGGTCAAAATTCAGAAGGCTTTGACAAATTATAAATTAAACACTATCGAACTAATAGAAATATCAAAACTTTTTCAAACCTGTTATTCGCGAAATCAATGAAATAGTAAAAATTTATGTAGATATTTTTTTTTTATTTTTATTCATCGTCAAACTTTATTTCGAAAATTTTAAAATTTTCTAAAACATCGATAGTGTAAGACTTGTAAAATATTAAAACTGTTCGAAATTTTCAGAATATCATAATTTTTACAAAAAATTTTTAAACTGGAATTTCTGCAACCCAACTCTTAAAATAACTGTATTCATCTCATTTTACCCTAATAACAGAAAAACTGCGTAGTCTAGCTTAAAAAAATTCAAAAGTTTATAAAAATATCTACATGGTCTGGAATATCAAGGCTACCAAAACAGTAAAGATTCTTATGAAAAACCATAAAACTTTTTTCATTCAATAAAAATTTCAATCTCCAAATCATTAAAACTGCCATCATAGTCAATTCCTATTCAAACTCCAAAACTGTCAAAACCTTAAAAAAATGTATGTATAAATTTGAATTTTTAAGCATAAAATTCTTAAAATCTTACAACAATCTACAACAATACTAAAAATAAATAAAAATACTGAAAATCCTTCCTAATTTAAAACATACTATAGAAATACGAGAAATACAATAAAATCAATACTCAAACATTAAAAAATTACATTATATTAATTTAAAAAGTTATTCAAAATAAATTCATCAAAATAATTCAATTAAAAAAAATATATAATTAGACTAAAAAAATTTAAATTAAAAAAAAACATTAAAAAAAGAAGGCTACCAAATCGGTAAAAATTCTTATAAAAAACCATAAAACTATTTTCATTCAACAAAAACTCGCATTCACAAATCATCAAAACTGTCATCATAGTCAATGCCTGTTTAAACTCCAAAACTGTCAAAACCACAAAAAACGTTTCTCCAAAAACCTACTTTTATTGCGGGAAATCTGAAAAACGATGAAAAAACAGAGAAATCAAGTTAAATCCACACCGACACCGACAAAACTGTATAGCTTCTCATGAAAAACTGATGCGTGTGCTAGATCGTAACTTTTACACAAATCGTAAAGTGCGATGATCAAAGGGTTTTGTGCGCTGCAGCCCCTGTGTGCTTGAACGTAACATAATTATAATGAAGAAGAAATGAAAACATGAATGTAACATACTCGCGTGCATAGTACGTAGCCCGCGTTAAAATAAACGAAAAACGCACGATTTTTACCAAAAAAAACCAGTAACGCGTAATAGTAGAAAAAAGTATGAATGTGAATTGGCGGCTCGTGAGTTGCCTCGTTGTTCAATAAGTCGCGAGTTGACGAACTAACTCGTTCTAGCTCAAAGAAAATACGCGCAAAATGTCGTCGGCTAAGACCCAATTAGATAGCAAATGATGATAATAATGATTAAATAGCGCCATAGATAAAAAAAAGCAACGCACCGTGAAACAGAGAGACGTGTTAATCTTGCCAACTTAAACTGAAACTAAACGTGTACCGCTAAAATACAGTCTATACATATTTAAACTATTATAACTAAAAGCCAGAAAAAAAAACTTACACTCAGAGGTGAATAATAATCGATCGCTATGAACATTTATAAATAATATAAATACGTAGAGGGATTAGTCTGTAATAATCGAATAGAGATCGTAGTTGAGCGAGCACGCGATTCCTTGACTGTAATCTAGGAAATAACGAAAAGAAAAAGGCAAAAAGAATAAACGTAGATATTAGAGTTTAGAAGTCGAAACTTGTTCGCCATCATTTTCTCTATGAACTAAAATGCTCTCGAGTCTCAATCTTAACTCACTTAAATATACATATAATAAATGAAAGAGAGCTAGGAGACGTGGCAGATAAATGTGGAGAAAGGAAAGCCGATTGTTATAATTTCGCTCGTCTGTACTTTTGTGGCCCGATATATCCGATATTATATTTATGGTAGCAACAATTGTTGTTGCGTCGACTCGCCACCCTGTAGAATTGGTTTTGCATCGGGTTTGCATGATATTTGCACGATATTTGCACAAACCGTTTTTATAGGGCAGCTGAGGTTGTTTCGCTGGTGCTGTTTACCGTGCTGGTGGGGCGATGCAAAGAAAAAGTCTGCATTTCTTCCTCGATTTGTTCCCCATCTACTTTCGATGATTAATTGTATATGCCTCGGTCAAATAGCCTGGTCTAATAAATATAAAATATTATATAATAGGCACATTCGTATTCAAGTTACTCCAAGAGATCGACACACACACACACACAGTTAACGTAATACGAATGATGATGAAAGGATAATAAAACATTTGTTATATTTCTATGCTGGGCTGATTTTCGAGGCGACACGTTGATTGATACGAGAGAATTCCTGTTAACTGGTGAGACATGCAGCCGCCGTATTGTAAGAATATTACGTTATTATAAAATTGTTGAAATAAACGAGATAAAAAAACATTTGTGTTTTTCAGTGTTCTTAACCTTGGATTCTCTTTTCGTCTTTCTTCCTCTCATTTACTTTCTATTCTATGCATCTCTCTCGCACTACAGTAGTAGCTTCCGAGTCATCTTAAGGTTATGAGGAACTCGCTGTAGTGTGACAGAAACAGGTAGAACGGTAATTGAATGAAAGGAAGAAAGACACAATGAAAATCTGGAAGAGAGTTTTTTGACGTGAAAGATTCTCCTAACTGAGGAAAATACAAAGATAAATGTTACCGTTGCTGGTTATTTTTCCGATACCCGTTTTTCCGAATCCAATTTTCCGAAAATAATAATAATTGAAAAATAAATTCAAATTATTAAATACATGAAAATTAATTAATAAAAAAATAGTTAACATATTTTCAAATTCTAATTGTAAGTTTCTGAAAATAATCTGAAATTATTCGATACCTACATGTATTATAGGACAAAACCAGCGTTAAAAAAAAATTAAAAAGAATGCATAATATAAACAACTCATAACACTTGGTAACAAAATTGTGATGTTCAATGTATGTATTCGTGGTCAGATGATATGCAATAAAAATCATAATTTTAAGTGATATTTGGACTTTTTTCGGAAATAAGGGTTTTGGAAAATACGTCAAATAAATACTTCCGGAATCGCGGGTTTTGGAAATTTATTTTTCGGAATCAAATATTGCAAATCATGTCTTTGTGTATTCGTTTTAAAGACATTAAATCAATATTGGAAAACTGATGCTTTCTGATAAATCATAAAAATATTATGTATAAAAATATAAACATATATGTAGGATTTTTTATAAATGGATTGTAATATTTGGATATAAGTTTTCAGTTAAATAATTTTATTTGGATCTAACAATTTCCTCATACATCGAAAAAAAGGCAATAAATAAACGAAAATTCCCGACCATACCATACGAACATATAAATAATTAATCAACTATAAATATTGGTCAATCACATAACAAAGTTTCAGCATTTTTTTGAAATAACAAACATGTTTTTTTCTTAATAAACAATGGACAGTAATTACGCGAATAATTAGAAATCTTCAAACTTCTGCGCTGAACACCACTAATATGATATAACAAATAATCTCTCATCATCTGCCAGAACATCTAGAAGCTACTTATTTTTTATTAAATAAATTCCTGTTTGAGATTTTTCAACATCATTTTTACTCGCATTCATAATCGTTGATTTCCTGGCTCTGTAATCATAAAAAAAACTAGTAATTAATAAAATGCATGAATAAATAGTAAATTTACTTAAAGAATTCTCTGAATTTGAAATTATTTCATTTTGGAAACTTATATTTATCTATTTACCATAGCATTCAATTTATTTTATCATGCTCGTTGTCCAGCCTCTAGAATATAAACGCATTTGAGGATGAGGGCCCATTGCTACTCATCAGTGAAACAAATCTGAAATTTCACTGGAAATTAATTACTATATTCCTACAAAATGATGGAGTTTTTTACGCAAATGTATATTTCATACATCAAATTTGAAATGTCGAAATCATTTGAATCCTTTTGACTTTCTACAACATTTACTGATGAATCCTTCCGATTATCGGCAAGTTCAGTTACTGATTCAGATTTCTCTGGTGGAGAGTAATCTGTAATCAAAAATAAAAGAATTTTCAAGTTTTCATATTTTCAATCATCAACTTTTTTTCTAAAGTTTTATAACTGTTTTGCAAATTGCTTAACTTTATCTACAAATAAGCTGAAAAGTCGAGATAGATTTGAAAAAACTTGATTTATCTAATCTAAAAAGATTGTTTATAGAAAAACCATTAACGTGATTCTTTGAAAAATAAACTAAATTTATTCTTGCATATTATTATTAGATACTATGAAAATGGGGGAAAATTGAGAACGAGATAGCGAAAAAAAATTTTTTTACCTTGAAGAGAAACAATATATTCTTGAAGATTTTCTTCGAGTTCCAAAATTTCTTCACTATCACATTCATGAGATAGTGAACTCGATGGAAGAATTTCCATTTCTTTTGCGAGGTCGCAAATTTTCTCGACTTTTATCATGTTTATTGCATGATTTTCACTATTGTTGCTCTTTATATACTCTTTTTTCGTATGCAAAAGACGCTCGTGTCGCGCTTTGACACCGCATTGAGTAAATTTTCTACCACAGTATTGGCACGTATACGGTTTTTCTCCAGTGTGCACACGTTCATGTTCTTTCCGAGTTCTCAATGCTCTAAAAGCTTTCTTACAATATTGACAATTGTAAGGCCTTTCATCTGTATGCATGCGTTTGTGCTCTTTGTACAAATCTGATCTGAAAAACTTTTTGTCACAATATTCACACTTAAAAGGTTTGTAATTGCTGTGAATGCGCTCGTGCTGTTTCAGATTACACGCATATAAATAACTTTTCTCGCAAAGTTGACACTTGAAAGGTCTTTTTCTCTTGTGCTCACTTTCCTGCATTTTCGCGAAATTCGGACTTGTAAGAACAATCTTTAGTTCTTTTTATATATGATAATTAATTTTGCTGTGCCAACAATTTATCTGCAAAATTATAAACAAGAATAAACGTGTACAGTACATGTATGAAAAAGAATTTTGAAAAATTTCGACTCTGAGTTCATGATCATTAACAAGAACTGACAGACAAAATACAGTTCGATAATTAAAAAAATTTTCCTAAGTTATTTATCAGTTTTTTGCATGATTCGAAAATCTTTTAAGTCCTGAAATAAACATTTAAAATCCCAAAATATTCAATAATATAAATTAAATATAGTCGTTTTATATAATGAAAAAAAATATTTCAAATCACAAAATCAATAGTTCGAATGAATTTTCGTCAGATTTGATAACATATCCGCTCGATATTGATTAGATCGACTTTTTCATTTTATTTGAAAACAATGAACGCACTTTTTCATTTTTGTAGACTAAGTATTTACTTTTGATTGAAGTTACATTCAAGTAATAATTTTATGTAATTATTTAAATCTCCAAACTATGAATATTCTGTATTATTTTAAAATTTTCTCATTTATGCTTATTTCGAAACAGGTAACGTTAAAGGCAAAATAAAATGTTAAGCAAATCAAAGAAATGAACAAAGTATAAAGTAATTTATATTGTTCCTACATAAAAAACGATACACGTGAAATGGACATTGAAAAATTATTATTGTATGTTTACTAGAAGCTGAAAATTCACTTTATTATTCAGAATTTTTTTGCACCTTCAGAACAAAAATGCACTATGACCAATTTATTTAAAAAGACTATGTATTAACTTTACACACTTTTTGTATTTTTGCAGTATTTTATACAATTTTAAGGACTTTCTGTGGTATTTTAATAGATTTCTACTTGGATTTTCGTAATTTGATACTCTAGAATTCAAAATTTTTTAACTTAGCTTTTGATTATCAATTATTATGTGTCCAGAATTTTTCATATTTTTTAAAATTACAAAATTTTTAGGGATTTTATAGAATTTTCATAGATTTCCAGTATTTTTGTGGATACCTATTTAAAGTATTTTTCAAATATTTTGTTTATTCCTGAAACTTCTTACCAAAAACCAGGCATCAGGAACTTGATGAGTTGATTGAATCTCTGCAAACTGTAAGAAATTTATTCTATCCGAAAAAAATGAATTTTTCACTTATTTAGTCGCCAGGACTGTGAAGTTGAAATACAACGTTACTACTTCATATCAAGCTGAATTCTAACGTGGAATATCTGAGATTCCTCCTTTTAGGTCTTTTTTCTCGTAGATGGGGAAAATCAAAGATAAGATTGTATTTTATGAAAACAAACATGAAAATTGAATTTACTATATTTTTACTTTCTACTTACCTTAGTTTTGAAGGGACTCTTTTTATAGAATTTTTTTTATGATTCAAGTAATGTTCATTATAATAATGTAATGTTTCCTTTGAGACTTGATAATTTTTTTATCTTAGACTATCTCGTTTTAATCGTGCAATTTTTCGAATTCAAGAATTTTCAAATTATGTAACTGTATTGGGGTTTAGATTTGCACATTTTTTATTTTTGTGGTTCAATTTTTTGTTAAAGTTTTTCAAGCGTGGAAACAGATTTTTAAATTAGTTTCATCAACAGCTTTCAAAATAAATCTGTTATTTTTGTGATTTATTTTATTTGTTATTATTGTGATTTAAAAAAAGTGGATTCCTTGACTCACAAACTTTCATTCCACGTGAGTTTTTAAAATTATTTTTTTATACAAAATTTTGTGTATGTTGCTAATAATTAACTGTTTTGACATTTGTTCGAAATTATTAATTACATTGTAAATAATACACAAACAATAGTGGGTATGTTCAAACAAAAATTAGATCACTATAATGAAATTCGATTTCGAAGTTGTTTCAAGTCAAAAGTGTGAAAGAGTGTGAAAGTCAAAATAGAATAATTTGAAAAAAATTGCAAACTATGCAAATTTTTATCAGTCATTGAATACCCGCAATCAATGACTTTTCGCGAAACAGATTCACGCTCATTTGTTCAAACAATTACGAAAATACGAAACGAGTTCCCGAAAAATTGTGTTGACCTTGTTATTAACTTGACGTAAATTATATACCAAAAACTCGCTTTTTAATAATAGGCAATGAGCAAACATGCGATACGAAACTGAAGCAGTTGCCGTCAAAACACTGGCAGTTTTTCGAAAGATACGGATAAAAATCGCAAAAAAATTATTCTTCCGCGTCGATTTCTGTTTCATATAGGTAAAAGTCTGTTCAATTATTCATACAATTATTTAATTTGTTTTCCAATTTTTATCATGGTGTGAAGAATTGGTTTTTTTTTACAATTTTGAAAAATATATTAAATAACAGTGCAAAAATGTACGCCATTTTCGCCATTCTAATTTTTTTCACGGACGGCGTTTTCTCTCGTGTTTCCGTTTATTGTTATGCGAACGATAAAAAACCATACCATGGAATGGCGACAAGAACAGCTTACTCATTCGTTCATGGAAATTTTACTGAGCTGCAACCTGCGGAAAGTGAGTTAATTTTTTATCAAAATATGGGAAATTATTTCTTTTTTAATCATACTTGTGGTAATAATTATTTTTCTGGAGTTGTGACTCAAATCTTTACGTTTTCATGACGAACGTTATTAAAAAAAAAAATTCCTAACTGGTAGAAGAAGAGACTTATTTTCAGACTATTGATTTTTGTCAAAAAAATTTTGAAAATTGTGTAATTTTATGTGTTTCTCATCATTTTCAGAGGTTTACTACTATTTTTACGAAAAATCAAAAATATATGAATTTATATAGCGAAAAATTTTATTGTATACAAGTTTTAAGATTTTGCGCAAAATAAAAAAATACAGAAAACTACAGAGTAATAGAAACAACAGTATAAACTGAAAAACCAAAGAAAAATTGATAAAATTCTAAGAAAATACAAAAAACCATATAATACAGTACTTGTACCTGTAAAAATGCAAAAACTATCGATGACTACACAAATATTAATTATTTACGTTTTTTTGTTGGAAGGAAATTACTAAAATTGCAGATATTCGTAGTTCTGATAAAAAAAATTAATTGTATAGAAATCAAAACAACAAAACAAACGTAAAAAGTCAATAAAATTTTTGATTTGCGAAACGTGACTCGAACTTCAGGATACATTATAATATATTATATTAATTATACTAATTACGTAAAAAAATATGCCTTAGATTTTTGGACATTTTTTGAATAATAGTTATTGATAAATCGTAATAATAACAATCATTATTTAAATAGTGCCGAAATTCTGTGAAACTACTCTATATGTAACGAATATTTTTACATTTCACATTTTTTGAACAACTTTCAGATCAAAAACGCAATTTTAGAGTACCAAATCAAATTTCGTTGTTTCAGAGCGAATCATAAAATATCCAAAATAATGCAACAAAAAACGTATGCTATGTGAAAAATCAATATTAATAATTTATCAAGATATATTTCTTATAGTTTCTGTAAATTATGAAAAAATATGAAAACTTTGAAAAATTCTAATAAAAACCATGTATAAAATGAATAATAAGAAATTTTTTTAATTCATAATAAGAATCAATTCATAAATATTAGTTTTTATGATTCAGAAAAAAATATGAAAACTGTACAGTTTACAAAAACTATAATGTCAAAGTTTTCGTAATTTTCACAGTTTTCTTTTTTTTTCTTCAAGAGTATGTACAAAAAAAAAGTTTCGTTGTTTTTATAAAAATCATCATCAATTTTCTACTAGAACAATAATAAAATTCATCACTACTTTCAACTTCTAAAATAGATGGACAATTTTTTAATTTGTTAACAATCCAAGTCATTCAAAATAATCGCTTTTTTACTAATAAATATTCAAGTGCATGCATGTATATGCCAAACCAAAACAGTTGTTCCACTAGCTTCTTTTTTATTAAATTAACTTATTTTTATAGTGTAAAATTATTCTTCGTTGAAAATGAAGACTGAAATTCCGTGGCACTCAAAAACACGTGTGAATATTATTCAACTTTATTAATTGTTTTTACAGATTGTGAACCGAGGCAAATATGGGTTTTTTCGCGACATGGAACTCGTTATCCAAACAGAAATGCGATCAACAATATACAATGGATGCTTCCCAAACTTCGCGATTCTTTGGTTTCTTACAACACATTTTGGAAACGTAAGAATACTGAAAAATAATGCGATCTGTAATGTTTAGTACATCAGTGTAAGAAAAACTTTAGCGATTTTTCCATAAAATATTAAAAAATTACAGTTGCATAAGAAGATTTTTGTATTTTCATCATATTTGTCACAATTGTTTAATGCAACTGAGTAGTATAGCTATACTACTCAAGGATTGCGGATACTAGCGCAAGGAGCCGCGGGGCGCAGCCCCATCGGTGAGATAGAATAATTTTTTAGTTTTCCGAAATTATCCAAGTTTTCTGAGATTATTGAAATTTTCTAATATTCGCAGAAAATCGTCAAAATTTCCCGAAATTTTTAAAGGTTTTTAGTTTTCTGAGATTTTCATAAGTTTCCCTGAAATTTGTCCTCGAAGTATATTATTACCGATAATCATAAGCTGTTTGAAAAGATCGGAAAACTTTTCGAAAATATCAGAAAACTTAGATAATTTCAGAATAGTACAAAATTATTCTACCTAACCGAGGGGCTCCACCCCGCGAACCTCTGCGCTAAAATTTTTTTTCAAGCTCTGCAAAATTTACATCAAGTTATATACAGTGCGCAAAAAAGTCATCGGCCACCAGCAATTTTTTTACATTTTTGTAGTTTTTACATTAAGAAACATAATATTCAAGTTGAACCTCATTAATGTACTC
>JAPYZL010127647.1:0-10287 GCA_030522825.1 Platygaster orseoliae
CTAGAACATGATCACATATTTTCAAGTTTCGAGAATATTCTAGAAAAGAAAAGAAACTTCGAATTTTTTTTCTACGAACTTTTCCTACAACCTGATAGTCACTTTCTCTTATATATAGCACATTTTCTCAAAAAGGCTTTTTTTCCAATCCCTTTTTCCCAGTACAAATTTTTTTGAGAAATAATTAATACTTTTGGGATCAAGTTATGTAAAACTTATTTTCTCCAGAAAATGTCCACAAGTATAGCATTTTTGGGATTGCATTGAACCTTACTTTTCAAAAACTTTTTTCTTAATTTCAGGCTGCATATTTATAAATATCTGTATTTTCTAGAGTTTGGATAATTATCGAATGTGCTATCCTAAAATTGTATGATATATCAAATATTTTTCTGATATGTTGTCAAGTCATTATTCATATTTGAATTTTGATGAGATTTTAGTGTTATACATTTGTTCTTTTTTTTCTTACTAGTAAGATCTCGATTTCCCCTAATTTTTTTTGCCAGTTTGAAGTTCGTCTGATCATCATGTCCTTATTATTTATTTTTATCAAATGTTGAAAACTGTTTAAATTGTTCAAACAGTGAAAAAAAAACAACATATTGTTTGCTTTTAAAAATAATACAGCCGAAAAAAATAAATTCGTATTTTTATTACGGAAAAAATTACCATCCTGAGCTTGAACTGCAATCAACAGATTCTTTAAAAATAGTATATTTCTTAACTAGTATACAAAAAAATTTTTTAACAAATCTGAGCGTTGTCATCATATAAATTATAAAAACTTCTCTACACTAGTTAGAAACAATATTTTGTTCAACAACGTGGAAAAATGCGAGTTTTATAGAACCCAAACATAGGGAAGACGAACATTTTTCTCATAGAGTTAAAAACAAACTTTTCCACAGTATAAAAGTAAAAAACTTTTGTTTCCTCTCTGTCTTATCAAACGAATGAAATTCTAAGAGAAAATAGCTATATTCGTACTTGTGAGCAAGAAGTCGATTTTGGCGAAGACGAAATTTTTAAGGTGAGGCGAAGCCGAGCCTTAAAATCGTCTGAACCTAAATCGACGATTGCTCACATGTGCGAACATAATTTTTCATGTTGAAGGCTCTAAAATCGTGATTTGGCGTTAGGTACAGGCGGTAAAAATCACGATTTTAGCGCCTAAAACATGAAATAAATAATTATTATACAAACTATTAGGGGGATATTAACTGTTGCTGAAACATGTACCTTATTAAATTCGTCATTTTAGGATCAAATTATAATTTTATACAGAAAATGTTGAAAACCTCAAAAAATTCGTAATAAGATAATTTACTACTAGAAATCAGCATGAAATCTTGTTTTTCTAAACACATGACTGAATCACAAAAGACGCCGACGATACGGTATAAGGGTAATTGAAATTCTTGAAACTCACCGATGTACGTGTAATGAGATTCCGATCTGTCAGCACTGCGTGTTCTCCGTGCAGAATTCAGCCTTTTCCTGTGCTTGCCCGAGTTTTTGGGTGCTCCAGTGGTTTGCTCCACGATGGAGCTGGTGCTCCCGATGTTTGGCCTACGCTCGTCCCGGTTTTTCGACGATTTCCCCTCAGGCTTAGAAGCCTTCGGTATCAGGATCGTCATGTTCCGACCTGTTACCTCGCTTCCACCGTTGCGCTTCGGCAGATCGAAAACTACCCCGCATCCGCAAATCGGAGTGTTTTTATTTGGCATTCTTGAACAATAAATTGTTGCACTATGAAATAACACGTGCTTTGAAATGGCATCTTCTAAATTAACAATAAGAGTTACTGCTCTCTAAATCTGAATTAGTCAAATTCCCACAGATTGAATCTGTCAAACAAAATTTGATAGATATACCCAGGTAAAAATGAGTAAATGATCTCTGGATATCTGTAGGTGATGTCTAGACATCTACTATAGGTGTCTATAGATCTCATTTGATCTTGTAATAGATAACCGAAAACTTACATAGATCTACAGGTAGATCTCTGTATATCTACTCGTAGATCACCATAGATTCTTATAGATGTACTACTAGATATCCGTATATCTTCGTAGATCTACTTGTAGATCAGGGTTGATTTCCATAGATCTGTTGGTAGATTTACGAAGATCTTCATAGATCTATCTGTTGATCTTGGTTATTTTTATATATCTGCTGGTAGATCTTTGTAGATATACGTATATCTACGAGTAGATCACTATCTTTCATCTTTCGCCATATATATTTACTTAAATAGATCTATGTAGATCTACGTAGATCTACGTAGATATACGGAGATGTACCCAAATCTGGGATCTCTGTAGATCTCATGTAGATATCAAAAGATTTACTCATTTTTACCTGGGATATCTGTTCAAATCTGTTATTTTAGCCTTATAAGGCCTTCCTGGCAGATGTATCTTGACAGAAAAGTATCATTTATTCGATTCGATTTGATTATTGACAACCCGAAGTTCAGAGAGAAATAAAAAATACAATGCCGAATATGACTGCAATGTAAAAAAATCACTTTTTCACGGCGAGGTATCGGCGCCCGTCCATAATTGAATTAATCATACGCCTAAATCCCCACGAGCCGATAACTACGCTTCCACGCTTAATTTCCGGCCAATGCAAACTCCTCGCTTCGTATGTAAAAAATTCACGAGATTTGCATGCAAATGAAAAGCAGACTTTCCGAAATCGATTCTTCGTTTTCAATGGAAACGTTGGCGCCGGGGGACGATTTTCCTCGGAAGAGGCGGCATAGAGGCGTGGGGCTGGAAGTGAAAACGTGGCCCGATATGAAAGTATGAGCCAAGATTAGGAATATTGAATGACAGAATTAGTGGGACTGCGTGGGTGGTGCTTTCTAACGATGGATTCTGCGCGAACTCTTTGGGTAAATCCGGTGCTTTCGTCGAATTGAGGTCACGTCCGATTCAATCGACCCGTTATTTTCGCTTCGTCGGTGATATGTCGCCGAAAAAAATCAACCCTCATCCCCTCCATTTTCATACAGATACAGTACTTGTCGAGCAATGATGTTTGTCGATCAAAATTTTTTATTGTTTAAACGATGAAACTCAATGCATTGATGATCGAGCACTTGTTTTAATGTTGCATTGATGACACTTTCATGCATCAAATAGAGCAACGCCTTTGTAGGCTCAAAAAACGATCGCATCATTAATATTTAAAGATTCATTGGCATGGGGCTCCGTTGTTTTCTGATTCTCTGGCTAGACAATAAAATCCATATAATGGAAACATGGAAAGATGTATAAATGATTGATACATCTTGTTGTCGCAAACATGAATGGCCGAAAAGTTTGACTTTTCAGCTCTTTTAACATTTATACACGTTTTTTTCGAAACGACTATCCGAATAATTTAATGAAAAAAATAACCATAAAATCTGACATTAAATGAAATAACACGCACGAAAATTGCTTTGAAGTACGGAGTAGCGTGTTGTCAATGTGAAACGGTGAAGCTGAAATCAGAACTAAACTCGCGCGAGATGGGTAAACCGATGGTAACCAGGTCAGAGTCAGGTCAGTGTGCTTCAACATTGAAAGATGTATTTGTTCTTGCTCGCTTTAGTTGCCCGAGGTCGCAACTTGTTTTTTAATATGAAATCAACGAAATCCCGGTTAGATATTGTTGACATAGTTGAATGTAAGTAATTGTAATTAAGACGGAATTACACAACATTCAATCAATATTCGCCAAGTTCGTGGGAACTATTTCTTCGACACGACGTGATTCACTTTTTTCGATGGGAAGAAGAGAGGGAGGAAGAAAGAGTTCGCAACTGGGTCAAGATGGCTTTATCTCTTTAAAGGATGCCTGTTTTTGAAAAGTTTTTCGCGCATGCATGGAAAAAAAACGTGAAGCTCGCGTTATTTATCTTAATACTTTCGGCGGTATTGTGCTGAGGCTTAATTAGTTTGCGGAAAGTCAGGTTGTTCAATCAAGGTGTCGGAAGGAAATGCTTTTTTGTTAACAAGAGCAATTTTTTAGTGTCTGTTGGTATTTATCCAAGATGAAAAATTGTAGTTCTAAACAAAGTTTTGGTGTGGACAATTTTGCTGGGACAAGTTTAAATCTTCTGGCTTTCTTAGACATTTATCGCTCGGAGAACGATTTCTTATGAACAATATATATTAGTATAACCAGAATAAAAATATGTATTATTTTTACGAGATATGAACATGTGTATGCAATATTGTTTATAATTTTTTTAATGAAAAATTCATAATTGTAAAAATACAGTGCTAAAGATATTTTTCATAAATAATAAGTAAATTTTGAAACCTAAAGCCAAGTAAAGTTCCAGAAAGTTTTAATTGAAAAAAATTTTGATTCTTCAACTTTTATGAATCCATGTTCCAACTCTTGAATACAAAAGTCTGCGATTTTCTAGATTAAACACTTTTTCACTTTATATTCTTAAAGCTCTTTATGCTTCGATAAAGTTATCAAAACAGCTGAAAGTAAATAAGGAATTTTTAATTAAGTTTTCAAATGGAAATTTGTAATCTGCGGAATTCGAAATCGTCTTGAATTCAGAGTTTCTGATTCGATGTATATTCTGTTGATTTTTAATTTCCAGAAATCACGAAGTTTTGTTGAAAAAATATCGAGTCTTAAAATTCGTCTTCTATGAATTGTCCAAACTTCTCTGATTCTAGTGCATGTGTATAAACTTTCAAATCATGATATTTGGAATAATTTGTAAAACTCTTGTATTTATTTACAAAGTTTCATAATTTTAGAGTTCTGAGAATTTATAAAAGGACTCTGAGTTTTTAATTCATCAGATTCGAAGACGATATAATTAGTTTCATTTAGAATATGACAGTCTAATTTACATAAAATTAAAATCTAAACGCATATCTTAAAATTTTCATTTCCGAAATAATAGTTATTTCAAGATTTTCTAGATTCTAGACCTGATGTTTCTAATTTTGTATAATAATTATATTTTATTTAAGAAAACGTAGCTTTAACAAAATAAATCAACATTTTGAAAAAAATCTATCTCACAAACAAAAACAAAAAGTCTCGGAAAATACTGGAAAAATCTTTATATCTCAAAAAAAATTAGTAAACAATTCACTAATAATTTAGCAAAATTTTTCACTGTTGATACTACGTGAAAATTTGAATAATAATAAAAATATGATGTTCATAAATTGTCGGTCAGAACTCATAGTCAAATCGTGACACATAAGAATAAGGTTTTTTTTTCGACAAAAAGTTAATATTGGGGGAAAAAAGTTTGTATTTTTTCGGAGAAGAAATATTTTTGGAAAAGTAGACTAGGAAAAGTGTGCCTCAACAGATTCGATATTTGAAATTAATTTGAAATGATTCAATGAATCTTGACAAAAATTCAAAATCATTCATAACTTCTTAAAAACTTTATGTCAACATTATATAAATATTTAAGAACAACGACGTAAAGTTTACATGAATATTATGTGTAAGCAGTTAACATGGAATTTGCATGAGCACAATGTGCTCAGTTCACATATAAAATTTTTATGAACAGTTTGCGTAGAAATTCTGCTTTAATATAACGTTTAATAGAGTCGTTTACGTACGATGTTCAATATTATTTTATCTTAACATTTGTATAAACTTTCATAATAATAAATCTCATCTCAAGTTTATGTAAACATCGTGTAAACAGTTCATTTAGCCTCATCAAAGTTAGCAAGATGTAAACAAAGTGCTTACATAAACATGTCTGCAAGGGCTGTAAATTTCACCACTTATTTTGGCTCAATTTAAATAAAAGACACAAATGCTCACAGTTATTGTAAAAGTAGCTGATTTTTTTCACGAGCTTCTTACAAAGACTTTAAAAAAGTTGAGATATAAAACGTCTCATTCTAAAGAGTTATAAACTGTTTCGTTTGCTCTTTTTTACGAAAAAATCCCTGATAACAGAAGACGAAAACGGTTTTAAAGTGTTTACGACAGCGAAAATGATTTTAATAAGGCGTGATTCTACTGAAAGTGACAGTTTGTGTTCGCAAGGAAAGTTAATGGAACTCCCACACCTTACTTGTTCAGTGAGCGAATTATTTATGAATTTCGAGAGAAAAAATTTCTAGTAGGTGTTTCGATTTCAAAGTCATTTGACTTGAAATGATAAATATGCCGATAATATGTATAAGGAATGAAAAGAACAGACAAAACCCTAACAGTGACCGACTTCTTCAGAGGAAACTCGGCCGTCGAGGGCGCAGATTGGGATCGATCGAGAGGAAGACTCGAGTAGGCACTCTCGATCCATGATCCGCACTTCTATTTGCACGAGGAAAATGCTTTCTTAAGAGGATAAAAGCCCTCATCTTCCAGAATTCAAAGTCATAAAAACTGCAAAGTTTACCTACTTTCAATTGCGCTCATGTAAAATTTAAAGGCTCAAAGTAGTGCACCATCTAAATTTCTTTTAAACAGAGTCGACACATATCATTTTCCAACTTCCTTTTTCTGACTGTAAAAATGTCGCGCAATTAGTTTCCTGATGAATTTGATGACATTGTTCAACTAAAAGGTCCTAGCGTCCATTTTTCTACAAAAACTCTCGAAATGTGAATCAATGAGACTTGACTGAGAAAACTGTGAGTGATTTTTCACTGTTCCAGATTTAAAAAGTGAACGTTCAGATTCCATTGAGAAACACTTTCATTCATCTCCACGAAAATGACGCAGCAATATCAAAAGCGACCAAGTAAACAAACCTTTGAAAAACGAGAAATTCTTAGATTGCTCGGTTTTTTCTTACCTTTGAAGTCAGGAAACTTTTGGAAAGCATCGAACGCCCCGATCGGTGACGATGGCGAATTTCCCGCAAATTCGGGGTCGCGCGGTAGCGCGAGCGAGCCAAGCCTGAAGCCGACTGAAGACTGAACTGAAGTCCGCTGAACCGGAGAGAGCTGAACTTAATGGGGGTGCTGGGGTTGCGGGTGGCTCGTGCGCTTCGGGGTCCCTGGGAGAGAAGGAAATCGTAGGCGGGAAAACGCGCGTGTTCCGAAGACTTTGGCATCGATTTGCCGACAGTGGCGCACTAGGGAATCATGAAAATCGTGACAGAAAGCATGCTTTGCGACGAGTGGTATACAGAGTTTTCCACACGAGCGTGGCGAGGGTCACTCTCTAAATCTGAATCAGTCAGATTCCCACAAATTAAATCTGTCAAACAAAATTTGACAGATATATCTGTTCAAATCTGTTATTTTTGTCTTATAAAGCCTTACTGGCAGATGTATCTGTCATCTATTGCGCGCATGCGCTGACATTGACGTGAAAACGTGCATCTGTTGGAACCAGTGTGACAGGTAGGAATCTGTCACTGTGACTGAGTGACTTGCTCATTGCTGGTGACTTGCACAGACTTGTAGTGATAGTGTTGCTTCGCAGCAAATTGTCTTGAACGATAACTTGAGATTTGTAGGTTAGGAGCTCACGTGGTTTTTTTTGTATTTGTAAGATTTGCAAATAAAGTGTTGTTTTTTTTTATTAATTGTCAGGAATTGAGCTGAAATATTATTTTTTGTCTGACCAAAAAATAATACTTCGTATTTCCTGAAAATTTTTGACAGATTCATACTGTCGGAATGATAAACTTCATTTGTGATCATAGCAAATGTTTCAGTCGATATATACCTTGACGATCGTAACAAATGAATCTGCTACTTTGTCAGATTCATTTTTTCCGAGCGCGTTTGACAGGTTGACTGTTGCCGTATTCCTTTTAATTGAATCTGTCAGATTTGACTGCAAACCTGTCATATTTAACTGATTCAGGTTTAGAGTGAGTTGCGCGAGAGGGCCCTCTCGCGCCTATTAAAACCGGTCCTACTAAAAAACGCTCTTTAAATTTTTTTGAGTGGAATTTCACACTAGCGTTCTTCAGAACCCGTAAATTACGGGACCTTTAACGAGTGTTTTGTGCAAAAAACACCCGTAAGCATATTCAAGTTTTTGAACGAAATCAATAATGGAGTAAACGATATTTTTTGAGGAAAATTACAATTAAAGGTATTTTTCCGATTTTTTATAATCCAAACTTGCTTAATATTTTAAATAATTATTTTTATATGAATGTATAACGTCAAGTATTTGAGGTTGTTCTTTTCGACTGTGCGCATTCACCGACTTTAACGCAGGTGAATTTATATTTTGTAGGTATTACTTATTCCCTGTTAATTCCAATAAACTTTCTGTTTAATCAGCAGAATAAGATAAAAAATTTGAATAAAAAAACATCACATTAAAAAGTTTCCGAAATCTGAAAAATTTCCAAGATGTTTGATTTAAAAAAATTTGATTCTTTTAGAAACTTTTGAAAATTTGAAATCGTTTACAAATACTGACATTTTTAATGTATTTTAAATTTAAAATTGAAGATATCCGGAAGAATACTGAAGTTTTGAGTTCGCAAAATTTTTTTAAAATTGTCAGTAATGTTTAAATTTTTACGAAATATTTAATTTTTTCGAAACTCAAGTTTTGAAAATCTAGAAACTGTAGGAGGATTTCCGAAGTATCATTATTTTAAAAATTTTCCAAAATATCAAAAATTTTCGTTTCTGGAGTTTTAATATTCCTTGAAATTTCATTATTTCTAAAATTACTGAAATTTCTCAAGTTTTTATTTTGATATTTTGAATTAAAATTTGAATAAAAATTTTTTTAATAAAAATCACCAGTTGATAATGAATTGTCAATCAAAAAAGTGAAAAATTCATCAAAAATTCAAAAATTAAATCTAGACGCTTCAAAATCTAAAAATTTCAAAAGCTTTTCACTTTTTGAAAATTTCATCATTTCAAGAATTATCGAAGTTTTTATTCTAAATTTTCAATTTACATCGCAATTCAAAATTTAAAAAATTTTCGTGTTTTTCAAGTTCGTTTGTCCCATTTTTACTTTCTCAAACAACGGTTTAGTTGAAAAAAGCATGATTTTTATGGGCTGATAAATTTATTTTAACTTGAGCATTAAGTGATTATTAAAAATTAGAGAAAATTATAAATTTACGAAAAATATGAAATTGAGAAAAATATGGATTTGAATGTTTCAGAAATCAAAAAGCTTGCAAACTTTTTAGATTTTCGTGAATTCTATCATTTTAGAATTGACAAAATTTCAAAATCTTTGAAAATTACTGACACATACAATGTACTTCAGATTAAAAATTGAAAATACATGCGGAAACTTTGATAATTCTTAAACTTGCGAGAATTTTTCAAACTTTTTGGGAATGTTAAAAATTACAAAATTATTTACTTTTTCATAACTCAGGTTTCAATAAATTGAAGACTTTATAATAAAGTTTTATAATTTCCAAAATTTTCAAAATCCTATAATTTGTCAAAAACTTTTAGCATTTTCGTGTATGAAGTTTCGAAATTTTAGAAATGTAAAGTCTGTAAGTTTTCAAATTTCTTCAAATCCCATTATCTCCAACATTCGAATTATAATTTTTATTTTTATTTTTTCAACAATAATAATTTTAATTATTAATAATCATTTAAAATAAAAATGTATTAACATAATTATATTACTTTATTAATAGTATTTACGATAATTAATTTAAATAATTATCAGAAATTTCATATTCATCATTTTTAATATTATTTTACTATTTTAATATTAATTTTCATTATAGGTTATTTTAACAATAGTCAAAATATTCATGCCAATATTAACATCATTATCGACAATTTTCATTATCATTTATTTTTTGATATATTTTAATATATTTTTCAGGGTTTGAGAACACGAGCGAAAACTTGTTCGGAACGCTGGTTCTCGTTCGCGATCACTTGGGATCGCGAGCAAGAACCTAAAAGTCGCGAGCAGCTCCTCGAGAACGAGAACTCGCGAGCAAAAACCGAAAAAGTCAAGAGCTGCTCCTCGCAAACAAGAACTTTTTTTTTCATTCTCGATCACTTGGGCTCGCGAGCAAGAACGAGTATAATTCGCGAACGGCTCTTCGAGAACAGCTCGAGAACCGCTCTCCGAGAACGGCTCGCGAACCGCTCGCGAACCGCTCCTCGCGAGCCGTTCTTTGCAAACTTTGGAATCCATCTACTCACTATTTCGCTCTCAAACACGTACGACAAAACGCTGAGAAAATGTTAGTCAATGCATCTACCTCGTAGAAACGTTTGCACACACATTTTGCAAACACGATGTAAACAAAATCATAGGCAGATGTAAATAAAAAGTGAACCTATTACTGCCCAAATGTTCGAA